>SKCR01030827.1:0-123268 GCA_019454045.1 Zanthoxylum bungeanum
ATTATTGCAGTTCAAACAGAAAGTGCATCTGGATTTTATGTAGCTCAACTCTGCCCCAAGTATAGATTTTGATTTTTGACCCTTATGAAACATGCTTGATCAGTTAAAAAAGAAATATTAACTAGTAAAACAATAGTAAATTGATTATACACTGAATTGCAGAAAGGCATATCTTCTGCTTCTCTCAGACAAGTACACAAAAAGAAAGCTTACCAAAGAAATAAAAAAGAAAAGAAGAAAATGCTGCTCTAAATATCAAATTAACAAATAAGGGCATACCAGCATTTTCAACAAGAAAGTACAAGTTTTTGTCCAGATATGCTACAATATCAACATATATAAAATGATAGTGATGAAGGCATCATCTTGTCCAAGACAGTCCACTGATCATTCACAAAAAGAAATCCAATTTCCTTGTCTCCTTCTAGGGTTCCATTTGCTGTTAGGTGTTTCACTTGACCTGTCAATGCGTATGTCTATCCAAAATCTAGGTTTTAGACAAAAGCAAAGTTTGATGATGTACATTACACAGTAACCCAAGGTCTTTCAATCTACAGATCAGTATGAGATGGAACTTGAAGCTTAGATGCAAGAAAAACATTTCATAAATACATACATGTTTTATGAAGTCAATGAAATATACTAATATACAAAATTAGGATTGACGGTTACAACATGAGAAAGTGGTGTAGCTTAATTATTAGTGATTACACTTGTTGCCCATATGACTTGAATTATAGAATAGTAATGCTACACATTCAATGTTTGCAATATAGAGGTCATATCATGACGGATCTGCCAGTTGATTCGGCACTCATGTAGAACTTCCCTGTGAACGTTAGATGATGGATTGCAATTTCTACAAAGCCAAGTCAATTTCCACCTCGTACCCCAACTTCATATGTATAGCATTGTCGGAAACAAAAAGGTCTTTAACCAAGGAAAGGTAATTATTGATAGAGTTATTACTTATACTCTACAAGTATTTGACAAAAATTATTGATGGAATGCGCAATGTTTCAAACCGCCTCACCTGCCTCAGTGACGGCGCCGCCTCGAGCTGAATGTGGCGAAAATGCCGCCAATGGAGTGAGACGGCTTGCCTCAATTTGAATGGAGTCGGGGCTCCCAAAGGCGGTGCGACGCGGATGCCCTGACTCCAATAACCAATTTTTAAAAAAAATTAAAAAAAAAATGAGACGATATAGAAAAAAATTTGTAATATTTGACACCATCAATTTGTAATATTCTATCAAAAAATCACTAAGAATTGACACAGTTGAGGAATTTCGTATAAAGACTTGTATTTTGATGAATTTACGCTTTATTTTTTTTTGTTTATTTTTTTATTTTTTGAGTTTAGGTTAAGGCTGTCGCCTCAATCGCCTCGAGGTTGTCCGCCTCATCTCAAATGGGGGATCGCCTCACCCGCATATCAAATTTTCAAACCTTGGGAACTCATGGAATGCTTTTGTTCGTTGTGGGGTGCGTTAGCCTTGCACGAATTTGTATCTTGTGTGGCATCGTTTTTGGTCACCCAAGACGCTTTACCCTTGGTCAGACTCAAACCATGGTGCTAGAAGTCATATAGGTATTTTGAGCATCAGGGTTCTAACACCAAGGTTCCAGTCACACCAAAGAGAAGGCGTCCTATGTGGGTAAAAACATAGGCCACACTAGCAGCAAATTTGAGTGAAGCTAACATACCTCATAGCTCCTTAAACAAAATGCAAACTGCAAACAGTCAAGATTATTTAGATTAATTAGATAAATTAGGAATACATAGATCAAGAGGAGGTAGAATTATGATATCGAGATAACTACGACATGGAGTAGTAACAATTATGCTTATTCCAAACCCATAGTAATATGAATCATTGATAAAAAAAAAAAAAAAATTAAATCCTTATAGTTATGTATCGTAGAACCATAATTTATTGATGCAGTCTTTTTTTTATTAAAGAAAATTATCGGATTTAAGGACAAGAAGATAAATGTTTTCCAGATCATCTCCAACTATCGTGCAGCTCGTGGTCATCTCCTTAAAGTTGCTTCTATTTCCCTTGGCTTCTCTCATTATGGCTATGAGCAAGTCAACTAGATTTGTTAACTCGGATAGAATTCTCTCATTCTCTAAATCTCTACATAAAGCTCCTAAAGTTGATACTATTGTTTGGAGGACCACTCATATTGGCTGGATTAGGGGTTAACACTAATGGTATCCTACACCTCCATAACATATGCATCCCTTATCCTTGGAAGTTGATTAATAGATGGAATAATTGTATTAATTTTATATATACAATGAATGTGTAGCCAATAAGTTGGCTATCATGGGTGTTTCGCTTAATGCTTTTACTTGGTAGGATTGCTATATAGGCTCTTCTTGCTAAGGATCTAATTGTTCATAGCTACAAATTTAAATGAGCTTTCCTTTCTTGTTGCTTGGCTTTAGTACTTTTCAGTTCTCATGAGCTTTTCCTCTCGGAATTGTGGCTATTTTCTGGATTGATTTTGTGATCAAGTGCTGCAAGGTCTTTATTTTGGTGGATTCAGTGGAGCTTTTGGCGAGTCTCAAGGACATAGTTTCTACACCTATCTTAACTCCTGAGATTTATGTTTTTTTTTTGTTGTATGATGGATTGTTTGGACTCTAGTAGGGGTGTGCATCGGTCGGTTCGGTCGGTTAATCCTTGATTTTTTAACCGTAACCGAAATTTTCGGTTAAATAAAAGTGTGACCGATTTAACCAATTTATGACACATAACCATTAAGCAATTAACCATTATATTTCGGTCGGTTATGGTTAATTCGATTATTAACCAATCCAATAAATTAAAATTTAATATTTTTTTATAATTTTTAATTAGTAAAATTATATATGATGTAGGTCGGTTCTACCGATTTTTTTGGAACGTTTCAACCGGTCGAACCACTGACGCATTAAATTTTTTGGATCACTAATTCGATCACATATCCGATTCTAAAAATACCGATTCTAACTAACATTTGATTAAATATATCTATATTTAATTACATGCGAGAGAAATATTTTTTAAACCCTCGATGATTGTCACGGCCTTAGATTTCCTTCCAAACCTGCCATGTTAGAAATTTGAAGGGTCACGAATCCACCACGATGCAAAATCTACACATTTGAAATTTTATGTATTTTTACCTTTAAATTCTTGAGAGAAATAAAAAGAGTCAAAACCAAGCTGTTAATGCAGCTTGTCATTTGAATTTTATCAATTTTATTTCCGGGTAGTATTATCAAATCAATATAACTACAACCAATTGAGAGTTTACATACAGACTATCTTAACTCTAAAAAATTAAAGGATTCGCACACGCTAATATATATATATATATATATTAATTTTGGTTAATTGGTCGGTTTGGTTATACGAATCTCATAACCGTAACCGAACCGAATAACCGAAAAGGTTAAAAATTTTAACCGCAATAACCGATTTAACCGAACCATAATAAAAAAAATGGGTCGGAATGGTTCGATTAATCAGTTAAAACCGATTAATGCACACCCCTAGACTCTAGTACTCGTTCCTTACTCAGATTTTTGGTTAAGATTTTGACGAGACTAATACTTGACTACATTTTACTTATTAATATATCACTCTCAATGAAGTCTGACTATCATATGCTTGTCAAGTTCAAATGTGCCAACCTAGTTGGGATTTTCGTTCTTGTTTTGATACTTCGCCTATTGATGAAGATTTTTTTTTATTAAAAAAAAGTTTCAAAGAAAATGAGAAAATAACTTTAAGTCTCAAACTTTTAAAACCGGTACAAACTTTAAATCCTAAAGTTTTTCTTTGAGAAAGAAGGAAAAATTAAATTAATAGTCGAAATGTTTACAAAACATGAAAATTGGGTAAATAAAAATGTGTTAATATAGAGATTGTCCAATGAAACTCTCTCCTTCAAAATTTTATAATCCCCAAAGTGCTAACTGCTAAGTTAGCATCATATACAAAAAAAAAAAAAAAAAAAAAAAAAAAAAAAAAAAAAAAAATTGTTTTATGTTAGGACCAATAAAGAGAAATCCACATTGATCACAATTCATAACCTCTTCCTACCAGCCCATGTTGAAGCCAGAACATCAGATCCCAATAAATTAGATTTTACCGGCAGTGACCTAATTGTTTATTCTATTTATAAGTCATTTACACTTAGGCTAAATGATTTTCTCGATAAGTTTTTGATTCCCTAAATCTTATAATTACTGCCTTGCTTCAAAGCTTTGGAAGTATTTTAAATTCATCTTTTACAATAAAAATCAACAATGATGTATCTCCATTGAAATAAATGATAAGAATATCTCAAATCTAAATTTCTGCGAATCACCTGCTTCTGTTCATATGCTTGTATACAGTATCGAGGAAGAACATTCAAGTCCTTGAGCGAATTGCACGACAACGGTAGAGAGCACGCTAGTAGACAGCCATGACATTTGCATGAATGCTAACAGGCGTGCTCTCTCTCGTTGTCAAACAATGATGTCCCAAGTCTGCGTAAAGGATCATCTGCATTAAAAAAAAAAAAAAAAAAAGGAATAATCCAATATGAAAACCTTGCAAACAAGAATGTTCAACGGAAGAAATACCTAAATATTTTGCTTTCCTTACCAAGATATGAAAAAAATCAATGTATTTGTGATCTCAGAAAACAATTATTCTCACAGAACTTCCAAAATCAACTTTTCCTAATCTAATGGCAGCAAGAATGTTACAACCCACAGTCTGAATTTCAATGACCATATATAACATCTTACTAGAAACCTGAAAAAAGCAACAACGACGCACATTATATAATAAACGAATTTGAACTATACTTAACTAGCTTAACAAATGGAGTAGCTTAAAAGAGAAGCACGATGCAACTATAAGTTTCTTTTAAGCAAATTAAGTTTGAATTCATGCAACCTCGATTGTCACCTCAAATGCTTAAACAACACCAATAGACTCTCTTTTTTTTTCCCTTCAAAGACAAAGCAAATTTTACATCCATCCACAAGGGAAATGACATATGCTTTTGGGAAGAAAATAACATAGAACAAGGCATTATCACATGCAATTAAACATCTAAAACCTCAACAGATCTAGGAATTCAACCAAATGAAAATCAAAGCATTAAAATATGAGAAATTGACAAAAAAAAAAAAAAAACATGAATACAATCAGAAGCTAACCAGTAATGAAAACAAAACATTAAACGTTTAGGAGTTTCCAAAAAACAAAATAGCAAAGCTACATGATTTTATTACCCCCAAATTGGAAAGTAACTTCTTACCTCAATCAAAAACTCAATAATTCAAAAAATCCATCAAACCCTAATAGGCTAATTAATGCCCTTTAGATCACATAAAGGCTCACTAATATGAGAAATTTAAGCAGCTAAAACAACAGAAGCATAATTTTGTTTTCATTAATTGCTTGTGTTATTAATTTGCTTCAGAAAACAAAAGTACCAAAAGAAAAACTCATAAGGAATTGCTTAATAAAGTTTATTCAATACAAAACAAAAGCTGATAAGAAATTTAAAACTGAAACTCAGAACTATTGCATGCTTCGGCCATGAAATCAAATGAAACAAAACATAAAACATGTTAAAACTCTCATTTTAGTGAAACTAGTAGTAGAATTCTCAGATCCGAACCCATATCATCAAACAATTAAACAAGTTACTTAAAAAAAAAAAAAAAAAAAAAAAAAAAAAAAAAAAAACAAAAACAAAAACAAAAATCATAAAGAGTTTGACCTTGAAAATCTAAAAACACAACTTGGAGAATCCCAACAGCACCACATAAACACAGAACGCGAAGACACAATTTGACATGAGTAGATAAGAAGAAGAAGATGGTTATTTAAAGAGATCGGGGAAAAGATAATTACCAAATAATAAATTAATTATTGAAAAATTAGATTTGGGACATTGACTTTGCAATCCATTGCATGTCATGTAACTGGCATGGAGACTCAAGGGTCAGGATTCGTCCACGTATGCTAATGAGCTTCATTGTGTACTAGTGATTAGTGAAACGAACAAAAGTACAAGACAGGTTAAATATGAAACGTACCTTATGAAATCTATAAACTGTTTTTGTTAGGGACGCTAAAATAAATTGACGAATTGAATTTGTATCGAATTCTAAACGAATCGAATCAAAATGTGATGAATTCATATTCGATTCGTTTATTAAACGAATCATAATATCAAGATTTGTATTCAATTCGTTTACTAAACGAATCGAATACGAATATTCTTTTAGTCGTAATATTATTCAATTACATAAATTATTATAATTTATTTAGTAAATATATACATATGAAACACGTAATTAATATATTTACTAAAAATATATCACGAAATAACGACAATATTATTTTTTATTTAGCCATTACTTCTCAAATTTTAATTGAAAAAATAGTAATAGTTAATAACTAGTAAAAAATAATAAAATGAATCCTAAATAAATTAACGAGCTTAAATTCATATTCGATTCGTTTAATAAACGAATCGAATCAAATTGACTCATTTATTAAACGAATCTATTTTTTCAGACCCATAAAACGAATCGAATTGAACAAATAAACGAATTTTAACACAAATTATCACCCCTAGTTTTTGTTCGTTGTTCACATGACACGTTGGGGGTAAACTATTGTTAAAAAAAAAAAAAAATTCATTATCCAATTAGGAGTGAAGCACAACTTAGAAGTGGCAATTTGGACATCACTCTTTCATCATAATTATATCGTGTTAAATTTAAGAAAATACGAACATAATTCATTTAATAGTACGTGTGGACCGAATCTAATTTTCAGATATGGTTCATTTTTGTAGGATCCGAATCTAATTTTGTCAACAATGATTCAGGACCAATTTGAGTAATTTGAGTGACATAATTGTAGTCGAGACCTTGCAATTATTATTAGTACGTGTGGACCTCGTTGCTGTCACTATTGCACTATGAAATATCTAAAAATTATTTAATAAAAACTATATATGTTACCGGTGAATGTTTTTTTTATGAAAAATAATGATGTGTGTATAATAATTTATATAATTATATATGTTTAGAAAAATATAAAGGGTAAAAATAAAATAAATTTATTTTCAAATATATATGATTGTATAAAATAGCTGTCAATATGTGTGTATTGATGACAAAGATCTTATTACTTAATTGTTAGATTCTGAATTCGAGTTTATAAAATATATTTTTTATAAAAATTTTAGATAATGAGTCTATTTTAGTTGATATCAGATAATTTAATAATAAGATTTTCAATATTTAAAAAAAAATGATTGTATAAAATATTATATGAAGGGCCTATAAACATCCTTTTTATTTTAGGAAAAAACAAATTACTATGAATTTGAAAATAGAAAATAGCGAAAATGACGTTGTCGGGTAACCTTGCTTTAAAAGTTGCGAATGAAGATGATTTTTCCAAAAGATGCTTCTTGATCTGACAATGTGATTGTGATGTTCCCCATTCACGTGAGTCCCATTGAGTTAATCACTATCTATCAATCTAGGGATAGCATATGGGCTCGACCGGGTGGGCTCTATTGACTCAATCTCCACATTTGATAAAGATAAAGAGTTGGGTTGGGTGAAAAAATATTTGATAATTACGGGTTTGGGCCCATTTAAGACTTTTCCTAAACCCAGCCAAACTCAAGTGCATTCGGGCACCTAATATGTGAATGACACCTTGGTACTTGAATTGGAATTTAAATGATCATCCATCAACGATTCTTGAAATCGAATTTGTAAGAATTATGGATCGAAATCTATCAATTAATTTAAGAATTGTGTTTAAGTTATAACATTTAAAATGTACGGTTTTCAAAATTTTTAGGAAGACCGAATAATTAATGGGGTCGTTCTACATCAGTCCGAAACTTAACAGTAAGTTGGCGAATCGGTCAATCAATTGAAGGGAATGAGTTAACCGATTGGCATAGGCATAGTTTGTTCTGAAACTTAACCGACTTCGGTTGATCCATAGGCATAGTTCGGTCAATCGAACTTGCCTCAATTTGACCGTTATGCTTCCAGCGGTCACATGCTCCGTTAGCATTTTGGTTGAGCTTCATGATATAGGTCAAGACCATCTATAAATTAAAGTGCATGTGGTTATTTTTCTCTTGATCAAACATTTTTAATTTGTTCATGCTTCATATTTTGATCATCAAAGGAGTCATAAACTTGTTCATCACAATCAAGTTCAGTAAAATACTTCATTTGTATTATTTGTTAATTTATGAGCTTTTATATTAGTTGCACCTTTATTCTCTATTTGATTTGTAAATCCAAACACTTAGTGTTGGGATTTAGAGAGTGATACGAATTAGAAAATACTCAAATAAATCGAATATCGCTTTCACGCATTCCAAACCCACATGATCATCATTTAACATGATCATATGAAATAAAAAAATAAATACATAAAGTAAAAGCACAAACAAATTATAAGAGCATAAGGAACAAAATATACATATCTGCAACCATCAATCACAAACTGAGAGTTTTGTGATTTCACCAAGTACTTTCTTGAATGTATTATTCTTCAAACAAACCAATAATGATCAAATGAGTACCCTCTAATGGTATCTATACAAGTATAGCTATGTTATTGTTGGGGTTGGTGCTTTAACCGTCAATCCAGATCGTATTTATGACTAATTCATGAATACGAATAATTAGTTTTCCATAATATTATCTTTCGCACGAGATGCTTTATCAATAGTAAAGTGTGTAGTATGATTATTAATAGAGGGAATCACACAAATTTAGCTAACACTACCCTTGTGGAAAAATTGGGATTACCGTTGATACCTCTTGATAGACCTTATAAGTGGATGAGTGATTTTGGAGAGTTCGAGGTTGCTAAGCAAGTTGTGGTAAATTTTGCAATTGGGAAGTATGTTGACCAAGTAGTTTGTGACGTGGTTCCTATGTGTCATACACATATTTTATTGGGTAAGCCTTGGTATAAATTCAATAAAGTAGTTTATGATATGGATAAGAATATGTACAAATTTAGGTATAATGGAAAAATTATCAAGCTTGCTCCTTTAACCCTACAAGAGGTCTATTACGAAGAGTTGTACATGCAGAGGAGTGAAAAAGAGAGGGCTAAAAAGAAAAGTGCGATTGCAGAGTTTGGAATGTTACTAGGAGAGCTTCCAGAATTGACTGAGAAAAATACATTAGAAAAATGTGAGTTAAAGAATGATATGAGCGTAGCCTTGAGTAATGAAATGAAACATGTTGATATTTCAATAAATAAGAGTCAAGTGGTTGATTGTGTCGATGATAGTGATGATATTGATGTGCGTGATAAAATTAGTGATCATGATTTGGTTGTTCATGATGCCAACGGGCTGCTTGACGTTATTGTTAAGGGTGAATATCATATGGAGCAATCTGATGTTTGTTGTGAGGACATGAGGACAAAAAATCATTTATTGGCTTTATTGACTTTTGCTCACCTTAACCATTTTTTTCCATGTGACTTTATTTTATTCCAGGATTCTCGTCACATTGATCTTGTCATTTTTATCTATGACCCGAGTTCGGATTCGAGATCGAATTCTTTTCAAGAGAGGGAGAATGATGTGATCCAGAATGAGCTCTGTTTGTTGGGCCAAGTTAACTTGAAGTTGTGGCTGATAGCAAGGCTTGGTCAAATTGGTGTATTTGGGCCATTTTGGTGGATTTGGTAGATTCCTTGGGTTCTGGAGTTTGGTCCATGCATGAGACTTTATGTGAAGGCTTTATTATGTCTAAAGAAATATTGGAATGGGTCTTGGACGTGCATGGGCTGCCTTGATGGAGTTTAGGCTTTATTTCCGAATGGTGCACTAGTAGTGGCATGATTTGCGCAGTCTTCGTATTTTGGACGTAACCTTCTCGTCCGATGTCCGATTTTTTTGATTCAAGTTGCATTGGAAAGAGAACTCGTATTTCTACAACTTTGAAGCTTATATCAAAGTCCCGTTCGGATGTTTTCTTGGTCAAAAATAGGGTGCAAGATATCCCTATGGTTTTAATATTTTATACTTTTTTAAGGTTATGTGTTGTCCAAGTGCTGGGCCGAACTTTAATTATATTACAAAGCCCATGTACGAAATTTTAAAGTATTTTATATGTTATTAGGTTTATTTTACTAGGGTTTTATTATATTTGGGTAGAATTATGGTTAGCCACCTATTTAAATGGGCATTATTCATTGTCATTAGGAATTAACTAAGAACATTTTTTTACAAAACAAAGTGACTTGTGTCATCTTGAGGGAGTGGATTCTTCTTTGGTTCTACGGAACAAAAGCTTATTAACGTGTGGCAAGCGTTGTGGCGCTGTATCGCTGTTCAAGATTCCCAATGAAATAAAGAAAGGTTCTTAAGGGCAAAGTTCTTTAAGGGTTGGACTTGATCTTGGAAGGATTTTGTTCTTACAAAATCAAGATTCACGGTTCTTAGGGCTTAGAACACGTGGAGTGGTTTGCTTGGCTTTGTTCCAGGCATGTTTCTATCACTAGAGTTATGACCATCCTCGTAATCCTTAGAATTGTTCTTGAGTGATTCATGTGTGGTGGCTTTGATGGGTGTAAAAATTAATTTGATTAATGTTGAGAAAAGTGGATTAATGGCACGAAAAATTAATATTTTTGTATTCTAATCAGATCTGAAAAATAAGAATTTTGGTGTTGAAAAATATTATGTTCGGATATATTGGATGTGTATTGGGTGTTGGAATAATTGTCGGAAATTATTTCGGAGTAAAAATATGCGAAAACAGTGAAAATGATATTACCGGGTCAATAACGGTGTTACCAAATATGGACTGACCAAACAGTGCACTATTCTCTATTTGTTCAGCCCATGAACTGACCGAGTACTATTGGACTAACCGGGGCAGTTTCAGTGAGGTCCTGGTTAGTTGGTTCAGCCGAAAACGTATTTTATGCGGTTTTACAGAAAATAATTTTTTGTAAAAATTTCGCAGTGTTTTCGTAATTTATTATGTCGTTATTTGATTAAAAATTTTGTTTTGTTAAAATATGAATATATTATTATTATATGATATCAAATAATTTATTCGGTAAGTTTTAAAATTTTAAATTATGATTTCGCCTAAACCGCGTTTTCGCCGCGAAACCCCAACAAAAATGATATCAGAGCATCTATGATCCTACATCCATTACATGTTTCATACTTGATATGTGATATGTAATCTAATTTTATTGTTTGCACGTGCATGAGAAATTAAATTTATTAATCGGAATTGTCTGACATTTTGCGGAAAATCCCCGTTAATAAGGCTTCATAGTGACTAGTGTTATGGAACATTTGTTTCTAGGTCCATCTTATCAATACAAATGTGAATGTTTTACAAATGTTATAGTTGTATCGTGCCAAATCTGCAGTTATGGCTGGTAGTAGTTTGTTTGCGTTGCTAGAACTTATTTGATATGAGGTATATTCAAGTGAAAGTGGAAACTCTAAACGTGCCAAAACTGTCAGGACTACATCAGTATTTTGAATTATCATTGACAAGTCATGTCTTGAATACGCCTTCTTGTGAATGTGCCAAAGCTGTCACAACGAGAAATGTTTCAGGACCAAAATCAGGAGTCACATTAAGTGTGATTGATAATGAGTTGTCTACTTGTGAATATACGTAGGCGAGAACTGGCCAAAGCTGTTAGCCGAAATATATTTATAGGGTCCACGTCTCACTATGGAATTCAATTTAATTATTTAATTCCAGTTTTTCGTTGAGGATTACAGTATTACGTAAAGTAGTGTGAGATACTGCTAGATTAAAAATCCATGACCTAAGCAGTGACTAATATTATGAAAAAAGACCGCTAATTTCTCCTTTATCCTATTATGTAGATAAAATTAACCTTCTAATCCATTGCATGCATATTGCGTGTGTGTGTGTGTTTTATGACTTTACTTTTGGTTGCAGATTTCTAAAATAGGTTCTAGAATATAGTAGGCTATGATATTATGTTAGATTAGTCTAAACCATCAGGAAATGTTGTTCGATTTTCTTGAAAAATCAAGATGGTTAGTGATTTACTTGCTAAGTCACGAAAGATAAATCTAAATAAATATCTAATTTTAGGATATAATCATGTTGTAAGAATACTTTCTTGTGTAGTAAGAATTGACATAAATTAATTGATGTCTTGAAATTCTTGATTGGCATTAGGAAAACTTTTAGTAGGTATTTTTTTTATCTCACAATGATGTTTTAGCTTTGGTGACACTTGGAGGTCACGTGTCTAACACTGTTTGCTTGTCAATCATTTGCAATTGTTACGAATGTTTGAAGGAAAAATAGAAAGCTAAAAAAATGAGATGTGTATAGTTGTGTGTAGACAATATTGATTCTACTATCACAACAACTATAAGTATTAGATACTAGATCTCCTATCGAGTTATTAAAATATTATTGAATGACTGTTTTGAAGGCACATAAGCAATCCAAGGTACCCTAGATAATTTCTAATATGCGAAATTAAACAAACACTTTGATAAATGAATAATGCATCATTTTATTTCAAAACATATGAAACCGTTTACATTACATGCAGCTCTAGGGCATACATCCCAACAATCTCCCACTTGCACTAGGACAAATGAGACATGTCACGTAATCCTAGACCATCTAGGTGACCTTCAAACACTTTAGCCGATAAGATATTTGTAAACGGATCATCCAGGTTCTCTGCGGATGCAATCTTTGTGGCAGTGACGTCTCATCTCTGCACTATCTCCCTGATGAGATGATATTTCCTCTCTATATGCTTTTCTCTCTTGTGGCTTCTTGGTTCTTTTGAATTTGCCACTGCACCACTATTATCGCAATAAAGTGTGAGTGGTCTATCCATATCTGTAATAACTTCCAGATCTCCCAAGAATTTACGGAGCTAGACTGCTTCCTTAGCTACTTCACAAGCTGCTACATATTCAGCCTCCATGGTGGAGTCAATAATGCAAGATTGCTTTATACTCTGCCATACTATAGCCCCACCACATAGGGTAAACACTGATCCATATGTTGATTTCCTAGAATCGATGTCTGTCTAAAAATCAGAGTCTGTATATCCCCTTAGGATCATATCCTCACCAGAATATATAAGCATATAATCTCTCGTTCTCTTAAGATACTTGAGAATATGTTTCACAGCCACCCAGTGATCCGATCATGGGTTCGACTGAAACCTACTGACTACTCCCACTGAAAAATAGATGTCTGGTCTCGTGCATAACATAGCATACATGAGACTACCAACTGCCGAGGCATATGTGATATGTCTCATTTCCTCAACATCTTGAGGTGTCTTAGGAGACTGTTCATTTGACAAATGAATTCCATACCGATAAGGCAGATATCATTTCTTGAAATTCTGCATCCTAAATCGCATAAGGATTTTGTCGATATAAAATGTCTGAGACATAGCTAACAGTCGTTTCTTGCGATTTCTAAGTATCCGAATCCCAAGAACATAACTGGCCTCTCCCAAATCTTTCATTTGGAATTGGTTAGCTAGTCAGGTGTTCACTTCCGATAATATCTTTACATTATTCCAAATGAGTAAAATATCATCGACGTATAAAACAAGAAAAACCACATTCCTGTCAATGACACGCTTGTATACACAAGGCTCATCAATATTCTGCTCAAAATCATAAGACTTGATCATGGTATCAAATCTTATATTCCAAGATCGAGATGTCTGCTTAAGTTCATAAATGGACCTTTGCAGCTTGCAAACCTTTTGCTCTTGACCTTGGGCTATGAACCTCTCTGGCTGTACCATATAGATACTCTCATCAAGATTGCTATTCAAGAATGCAGTCTTGACGTCCATTTGTCAAATTTCATAGTCATAATATGCGGTAATGGATAGAAGAGTGAGGATGGATTTGAGCATGAATACTGGCGATAAAGTTTCCTCATAGTCAACTCCCTCTTTATGGGTATAGTTTTTTGCCACTAGCCTACCCTTAAAGGTCTGTACCTTCTCATCTGCTCTATTTTTCCTCTTGTATATCCACTTGTAACTTATGGGTTTCACTCCATCAGGATGGTCTACAAGTTCCCAGACTGAGTTGGAGTACATAGATTTCATCTCTAGGTTCATGGCTTTGAGCTATTCCTCTTTATCAGAATCATCTATTGCACTATGATAGGTCAATGGATCATCTATACCATCCCTGGATGCGACAACTTGTGCCTCTCCAAATCTAAGGGAGCGATCAGGTTGTTATACAACCCTCCCACTATGTCTAGGCGGTAAATCATTTTGATGAGCTTGCATCTGACACTCAGATGTCAAAGGTGCTATGTATTTGTCAACTGTCGTTGACGATGGTGTACTGGTCAAACCAGCAAGTAACTACTCGAGTAAAAGTTTACTTCGAGGTTTGAACTCCCTCATATAGTCTTCTTTTAAAAGCATAGCATTTGTCGATACAAACACTTTGTTATATTCAGGACTATAGAAAAATCCACCCCTAGTCTCCTTGGGATAACCTACAAATAGACACACCTGAGAACGTGGCTCCAACTTTGTAGTCTTATTCTTCAGCACATGTATTGGACACCCCCATATGCGGAAATGTCATAAACTAGTTTTACGACCACTCCAGAACTCTAAGGGAGACTTAGGAACAGACTTAGATGGAACTATATTAAAGATATGCATTGCAGTTTGTAACGCATATCCCCAGAACGAACTAGGTAGTGAGCTATAACTAAACATAGATCTCATCATGACTAGTAGGGTTTGCTTTCTCCTTCTGCAATACCATTTGGCTGTGGTATTCCAGGCATTGTGAGCTGAAATACTATCACATGTTCAACTAAGAATTCCTCGAAATCTCTGTCAAGGTATTCTCCTCCACGATCTGATTGTAGAGTCTTTATTGTTTTAACTAACTTGTTCTCAACCTCAACACGATACTCTTTGAAATTTTCAAAAGTATCTGACTTGTGCTGCATTAGGTAAACATACCCATATCTGGAATAATCGTCAATGAATGTGACGAAGTATTCATAACCACCTCGAGCTCTTACATTCATCGGTCCGCAAACGTCCGAATGTATAAGCTCAAGTGGTTGACTGGCTCTTATACCTTTTCCAGTAAAAGGTCTATTAGTCATTTTTCCTTCTAAACAGGATTCACAGACTGGTAAAGTTCCGAGCTTTAACTGGTTTAAGGCTCCATTCTTTATCAATATGTCTATCTGGTCAAGGCTGATATGACCAAGTCTAAGATGCAACATATATATGTCATCGTGAGAAATTTTTTGCCGTTTAGTTTTAGGTTTCTCAACCTTAAACATTTCAACGTTGAGCAATGACCTATGTGTTGACGGTCTTAACACATACAAGTTATTTTCCGAGTTTCCTGTGCATATGGTTAATCCATTTCTACCAATAATAACAAAATTGCTATTAAAAGAAACTGAATAACCATCATCCAAAAGATTAGAAACAGAAATCAAAATCCTGCGAAAACCATGAATGAATAACACATTGTTTAAACTTAAATAACTATTATTTGTAAAATTTAAACTAGAAACTCTCACTGCTCTTGCTGAAACGACATCCCCTATCTCGACCCTCATGGTGTAGTCACCTTCAGCAAGGTCCCTCCATGAGTCAAGTAGCAGCAAAGAAGAATAAACATGGTTAGTGGCTCCAGAATTAACAATCCAGGCGGATTTATTATCCTCAACTAATAGAGATTCGATAACGAGTAAATTATATTTACATGTATGTTTTTTCTCCTTCAGCTCAGCAAGGTATTTAGGACAATTCATTTTTCAATGCCCGTTCTTGTTGCATTGAAAATACTTTCCATTGGGTTTGGCATCCTTGGAGCCTTTCTTGTTCTTCTTCATCATGGGCTTAGCCTTAGCCTTAGCCTTCCCAATGTTATTCTTCTTCATCTTTGCAGATTTAGAAGACTTGGTAATATTTTCCCCAACATTGGGCTTACGAGGATCCACAAGCATGGACTCGTATATGGTGAGCTCATTAAGCAGCTAGGTCAAAGTAAAAGTCAACGTATTCATAATATAGTTACTTTTAAACTGCAGGAAACTATTTGGAAGAGTTTCCAAAATCATGGTCACCTGGCTACGCTCGTCAATACGATCTCCATGGGTTTTAGCAGTGTTGAGATAAGTCATCATCCTTAAGACATGCTCTCGGACTGATGTCCCATCCTTCATCCTAGTACTCATCGCTGAGACTGTGGCCTCATGATGTTGACGCTCCGAAGGCTGCCTGAACATGCCCTGTAATGACTCCATCATTTGAGATGCTGAAGCCATAGGTTCAAGCTTTACAGCAAGAACCTCAGACATCCCTGTTAGCAAGTAGCAGCAGGCTTTCTCATTAGTTGCGACCCATTTCTGGTAGGTATCGCGCACAGCTTGGCCAGCATTTCTGGCCAGCTCTGGAGGACACTCCTCCATCAGGATAAACTTTAGGTCTTCGCAGATCAAGATGGCGTTCATGTTACTTTTCCACTTTACATAGTTTTCTCCCGTTAATTTATTATTTGAGAGTATTGAAATAATTGGAGAAACCATGGCTGAAATAAACATGCAATTAACATTCATCGCATATTAAAATCATCAAATAATTTTGGCATAAAATTAAACATGATTTATGAACCATGAATAACGAATTAGAAACCTAAGAGAATTACTATGCCACGGAAATCTATCATCTCACAAGTAAGTGCCGCCGTAGGGTAGGTCAAGTACTTGCATGATAGATCGAGACAATCTCAGTTGATTAATATATATGGGAATAACTCGTATTCCTATATTAACTAACTACCATTTGATTCGATCAAGAAATTTCATTAACAGTTAATTATTCATTTGTAAGTGTGACCCGCCGTTTCGGGATCTTTAGACTTAACAAGTGAAGTGTCGTCGTAGGGTAGGTCAGTTCACAAGATACATCTAGAATCCATATCCTCTCGGAATCCAAACCTGATATTGACCCAAAATGGACACCATCCGTAGGGTGACGAAAGCAAAGCCATCTCGAGGCGCATTTTGAATCTCACATTTTCGAACTAACAACAGAGATCGCGGGATATACTGTCGTATATCCCTCTCCCACTCACTATTTTGAGTTTAAGGTTTCTATTTATAAAAAATCTAATATTCTAATTTAACTAGTGTAAATAAATTTATGGCGGCTAAATCATAACTTTTATTTATACTAGTACACTATTAGTGACCTAACCAATTTTAACTCTTAAAATTTGTATCACTAATTTCCATTTGTCTCTATTAATTGTATTACTCAATTAAACTAATTTAATTATAGTGGTATTAGTGACCTATTATATTTTAACTTTTAAAATACTAGAACACTAATTGGTTTAAAATTTAGAATCCTAAAAAGGTCAAGATTTATATTAAATTATTTAATTAATCTTAGTGCGTTATAAAATCCAATGGTACATAGAATTGTATCCCGAGTACAGACCACATTACCGTCCATTCGGATTCGGCTATGGAATTTATACCAATGGAGTTCATCTTATATACCAATGGAGTTTATTATGCACTTATTAAGCCAAATATATTAGAATTCAAATTTTAAACCTTAAAACCAATTAATCCAATTAATTGTTTTTCCATGCATATCATATTCTAATTTAAATATTTTAAATCACATAAAATCATATTTCATGTCTATAATGATAATGCATCTAAAGCATGTTATGGCATATGAAATGCAAGAGTAGACACCCTAAGCTATATGACATATTATTCAAACATTTCGAATTAAAACATACATATAACATAAAAATTATTTTGCATTGACGGGACTCTTATTTTTCCCTATACTAATCTAATTAGTACAGAAATTCCCAAGGCATCATTTGGTCTTCAAATCACGGTCCAAGGTGGTGTTGGCTCCTTCTGCGACTTTGGTGCTCCAAATTACAACAATTGAGATTCTTACATTGGAAAATTAAAATACAACAATTGTAAACAATGGCCTTATAGCCTTACATCCCAAAAACAAAACCAACATAAAAATAAGAGCCGGAAAAATTTACGACCAATGTAAAATCCATTCATCACATGAAAAATAATAACCATTCATCATATGAACATTATTTTATGCCATATCAATATTTATAACTCATATAAATATATTAAAAATAGTAACTTTAAATGAAAAAGAGAAGGGTTAAGAACACTTTTCAACCTTGCTATAGATGTCAATTATAGGAAACGCTTTCCTTGCGCAGCGAAAATGTCTTATGCACCCGGATCGGACTTGAAAAATTTTTCTTCCCTTCCCACTGAATGGCCGAATATTACTGCCACCACCACTGGAATTTTGCTTCAGTTTTAGACAAAATTCCAACTCCGAAATAGTCCCCAAACAGCCCGAACAGTCGCACAAAAAATGGACTGTTTTGGACCCGATATGCACCCAGTGTACTGCCGAAACAACCCATGAAATGCGTGGACAGTAGATGTGCTTCAGTTCCGATTTCTCACTTGAAAACATCCCCAACACAGCCCAAAAACACCACAAAATATTCTCCAAAAAAACTGGATTAAAACGAAACGAAACCGAGTTCTGTTTCACCAAGTAAAGGGGCGGCAATGAGCAAAATAAAGCCTCACTGCCGAGTACATACAAGAATAAGATGAAGATGATTATTTGTTCGACACCATAAAGTCTTCCGAACTATATCTCGTTACCAATGGAAACTTGTGTGGGCAAGACTCACAAAATAATCCATAAATGTTTTAGAGATTGAAACACATTTGGTTTTTGTTTTATTTCTTTTGGTTTATCTCAACTTTTGAGAGAGAATGATGAAGAAGAAGATGGAGGCTAGGGTTAGAATGAGAGGCTTAAGCAAAAAGAAAAATAAATCTTCTTTTTATACCTAGGGTTATTTGTTTCCAAAACAAAACAAATCCTTTCCTATTTTTCCATGTGTATATTCGGCTAATGCATATATTTTTCATTAATTTTGTAACAATTGTATTAACTTTGAATAAAGGCAATATATGTTACAAAAATAAAAAATAATACCTTATTAAAAGGTTTAACTTCCAAAATAAATCCAAGGGTTTCCAAAACCCAAAAATTGGAATTCCTAATTTAACCTTACATTAAATAATTTTGGAATTCCTAATTTGACCTTACATTAAATTATATCTTATATAATTAATATATTTGTTTAAATATCATATAATTATTAAAACTATATATTAACTTTTAATATATAGTCTCAAGTGTGACAAAATGTTATTATTAATTATATTAATAATATTTATATATTTGTGAGTATATAATTGAACTATCAAATTATACTAAATCCGCTATAGTATATCGAGCTAGTACATGGACCAAATGGACCTACGGTTCCGAACTCCAATAATCTCGAAATATTAATTAAGCTCTTAATTAAATATTCCGAATTATTAACTCCGGATTATTCCACTAAAAACTCGAAGTTGCACTTTCGTTGCCGCAGATGGTATTTTAAGCCGAACCAAGTCGGTGTTCATCGATATAGTCATTACATACGAATTGACCCTTCAAAAGTATCTTGTAATTAGAGTCGGGTCATATTGTCTGTTATACCCCTCTAATTATTTATACCTTAAGTATCATTGATTCTCTAATGAATGATTTATTCATAACTATTATGAATTTTAACTTTTCTATTCGTAATAGATAGGCTTGAGCGCTCAAATTGTTCAAGTACCGAATCAACCCTTAAGGAAGATGCTCATCTACATATCGCAAGAAGGAGTGAACTCCATATCTATATAAAACGTTCCCAGCTACACAACAGACCATGCCCCCAAAGTACGTAGCTATTGGTCGGGACTGCTACACCAGCCTCACCTTTGTAAATCAAAGGACATAGTATGTCATGCAGGAGTTCTTAGTACATTCAGGATTAAGATCAATCTATATATCGCCATCCAGTAGATTGAAATGACTTTATTTATTTAACGGATATTATAAGAATGTCATTTCCATCTGGGTCCAGTCCTATATGATCACATCATACAATGTGCCTTCATTCTCATGTCTCTATATGGACGATCCCGGATTAAGGTCGCCATTCAAATATAAAATGGACTACAGCTATAGATAAACCATAAACAAAGTATCAACTTTGTTTGCTCTCTATGGACTATTTAAGATTACTAACTTCAGACTTAAATCCTCTTGTGTATTAGGGGTGTTCATAGGGTCGGGTCAACCCGCAACCCGACCCTCGCAGGTCCAAAAGAAATTGCAAATTTTCAACCCGACCCGACCCGAAATTTTCGGGTTGGGCAACGGGTTTGATACTAAAACCCGACCCGACCCTATAATATTTATATTATTTTTCTAAAAATTTTATTATTATTTTTAAAGTTTTTACTTTTATTTCATTTGTTTATTATTTTTATTGTATTAAAACTTTATATTTATGATAATTTTTGAGACATAAAATAACAAATATTTGTATTTTAAAATAATTAATTCACTAAAAAAAATAATTTTTTCTATCGACTCGACCCGAACCTGATCGGGTTCCACCTTCGCGTGACCCGACCCGTGACCCGAACTTCTCGTGACCTGATCCGATCGGGTCTCACAAAATTACAAAAAACTTGACCCGACCCAACCCGTGAATACCCCTACCCTAGATAATTTATAATATGCGAAAATTAAACAAACACTTTTATAAATGAATAATGCATCATTTTATTTCAAAACATATGAAACTGTTTACATTACATGCAGCTCTAGGGTATACATCCCAACATAAACATGATATTGCTCTTGACAGGGCAAACCTACATGATCATCTCATGTCGGGTCGACCGAGGATCATCCCAGGTCCAAGCCACATCAACACCCATGTTGAGTCGACCGAGGATCATTCTAGGTCCGAGTAACATCAACACCCAGGTCAGGTATACTGAGGATCATCCATAACATTTATTTATTTTCTTTAAACATTATATTGCTCTTGAAAAGGCAAAGCTACATAATCATCCCATGTCGGGTTGACCGAAGATCATTATAGGTCGAAACCACATCAACAACCAGAACTGGTCGACTGAGGATTATCCCAGATATTTACTTAGCACCGTCAAACATTGTATGACCTTTGATAGATGCAAACAACAGCAACATCCAGGTACATTTACTTGTTTTACCCCATACGACATACTCGTCGAATACTCTCCAAGCTAATGACTCATTGACTTGGAGAGTATGATACAAACTGTACTGACCAAATTTGGGCCAAAGGTATTTTTCGACTTTCACTTCAGGCTCTATATCAGATATAGCCCAATCCCTCCAAACATTACCCAGACCAGACTTGGGCCAAGGCTTCCCAGGCCCATATACAAAAAGAGGCATACCAAATAGATGAATTTATGTGCAATTAATTCTAAGATTATTTATTAAAAGAATATGATTCTTACTCAATATTATTCTTTTACGATTCCATAGTAATGAAATGGGTAAGTGGGAGGAGTCGAATCATATATGATTTAATTCATTTTATATTGAGTATTACCAAATCATTTTTGATATTTTTTGGGCCACACTCTAGTAATACTAATTCATCTTTTGATTTAGGTCCTATTAGTTTCTATAGTTACATATATGATATGTATAAGTAGAAATTCGAATCTTAAAAAGTTTAAGATTTGAAACTTCCTTTTGTATAACAGTTATACATATTGGAAATACTGATACCTAGAAGGTTCAAGTAAAAATTATCATCTATAATATCTAATAGAATCTTGTATTATATTTAATAAAATATCTTTTTTATGATCCCCGAGTAATAAAATGGTTTTGTTATTTGGTGTGTGACATCATATATTAACGATTGTTAAAAAAAAATTGACTTGTTGAAGTCAATTGAGAGAATGATAGACTATAAATGAAACAACATAATTAATTAGATGAAAAAAACTCGTAGACACCTTCCATATAAGTTCAATAGGATATCAAAACTATTTCTAAAGTATCTGATACTTAATGAAACTGATGTTTTCTTTTATTGAAGAAAATTATCCTGTAATTTATAGTGGGAGTGATATTTGATATCGATTCTGGAACTTAGCATAGAACCATAAAACTAAGATTTTTCTTAGCTTATTACAATCAAGTTTGAACTTGATTGAGCTTTTGTTATGAATTGTTCATAAAAGGACGTAAATATTTTATGCAACAGAAGTTAAGTGAGCTGATTAAAGGTTTGACCTCTATAGTTTGACATTGGGAAATGTTATACTCATGAATCTATTGTAGACTCTGAGGAAACTTGTCTCTAGTTGTACTAATGGAGCAATTAGGATCTGTTGGTTAATGTTAATACTAGGCTGTGTATTTTAGTTGAAAATACAAAATGGCATTCCTAAATGGTTTCTTCGGTGAAGAGTTCCATTGGGAGTTCTTTATTTGAAGAGTTCAGTTGTGGAATAGCCATGAAGTTTGTATTCTACTAAGATCAAAATTTGGTATGTTAGCTTATAGAGCCTATTACAGACTCGAATGATCTTTCTAGAAATATATGCTCTAATTAAATTATTTGATTCTATCAAAATATAAAGAATACATAAGTGTTAGTAGGGTCACTAAGAACGTACACAATTCTTTCTAGTTGTATATCCTGAAGATATTTTTATTGATAAGATAATAATGATTTGTTTGTCAGGTAAAAGATTTTCTTAAGCCTTTCTTTCTCCATGAATGCAGTGAGTGTAGTCTCTATTATACTTGATATAAAGGTGTATATATGATATAAATCTAAGAGACTTATAAGATACTCTCATTAGCCGTGAATTAGATGTGATCTAATAAGAGAAACCTTGATTATATGTGTGACAGTTAGTATAACTGTTGGACAGTTAGTATGTCTCTTATATGTAGTATTCATCTTTTGTAGATGATGAATTCTCAGTCGAAAGAGAAATTAATTAGAATATCTAGTTATTTTTATGTGTCATAGGATGATGGCAGAATGAATGCTATATTATATACGATTATATATATCAATTTAGTCATATTTATTACTAGTTATTCTGATATGTTGTAGACCATATGATGGCCATTGAAATATGTTTTGTAGTATCTTTAAGATATTAAGAACGAGTTTCTTATTCATAGAGATTATAGTCTGCAATTAGTAGAGTCGAGATTAGATTTGAATTTAATGAGTCAGAAAAGATGCAATGTGAGTATTACAATTTATTTCACTGTATAAGTGGAATTAGTTGTAATAGAGATGGCAAAATCTGGACCCGGGTCTAGGTTCGGAAATGATCTTCACTTCCCGGGTCTGGGTCCGAACCCGTGAATAATTTATTTCACTTTAAAATAAAGAGCTCGATCCGTAAAAATATATTACGAACTTGAGTCTTTCCGGACCTGAGTCCTTCCGGATTTGGGTATAATGTCATCTCTAAGTTGCAACTTATGAAGTGTCAACTTAGGAAGTTGTAAAGTGACCTTATATATTAGAAGTTTCGATATTAATGTTGTGCTTGCGATTGTCTGTCGAGTATGTGGATTAGATCCTTAAATACTCGAACAACACAGAAGTTAAAACACAATATTATTGTTGCATCTGAGAATGTTGATGTAGAACTTAGATTCTACATAATATGAGTGATGTTGACCAAAAGATATATTTGAGATTGTTTTTGACAAACTCAAAGTGATATAGTTGACTTACTCATGGGTGCTAATCTCTTGAGTGCTATATGAGCTCTTGAAGGCTATGAGTATATGATACACATTAAGATATGTATACGATACCATGGATTAACAATAGAGCAAGTGGGAGAAATTAATGGGATTGGTGCTCTAAGCGCCAATCTGGATCGTATTTATGCTGATTCATGAATACAAACAATTAATTTTTTCATAATATTATCTATTTATGGTAGCACCTCTTGTCTTTTATGTACATATTCGATCTAATTTAGGTTAGATTGAAACTAAATGAGATTTAATGATACATATATTAGACAAAGACCCGGGAATATATATTGTAGTATACAGTTACAACAAAATTTATAATTGACATTGGGAAGTGTCACTACTAGAGATATATTCTCAAATAAAGTTCTTGGTCAAAAGTTACTAACACGGGTCGGTTAGTAAAATCTGTTGAGACTGATACATGTCGTATGTCAAGACTTGCTCCGATTCTCGATGAACCAAGAGTATTGGGAGACTTGTATAGACATGTAGGTGTTTATAGTGAATAAACACTGAGTGACTCACCAAATATTCTTAATAGATGGTACACAAATGTCAATAAAAATCTTCCCGAGTCGAGTAGCATAGTGGTCATTTGACTTGAGATACCATGGTGGATATAAGAGTTATCATCCACTTATTGATGGCAGTCACGTCACCAACATTTTTAGGTCAGACCACCGCCTATTCGTTGGGTATGGACTGATGCTCAAGATATTCAGTGAGTGTCAAGATAGAACATGTCAGTCCTGTGTAAAGGGCATATGTATCTTTCATGTGTTTGTGATATGTTAAATCCATGGTTGAAGCAAGTTTCGAGTATTATTATGAGATCACAAATTTAAAAGTCGACGATATTATACCTTAAGGATTTGACGTTCATATCTATGTCCCTAGTATAATATGGATAACCTGTGACAGAGGAATTATACGTATGCGATGACCTCAACTTGTATATTTCAATAAGATTATTGGTGGTCGTCAAAATTAATAAGTGGGTGAATTATGGATATAAAATTAGATTCTGTGATGGATAAACCTGAACTTAGAGAGTCTCACAATATGAAGTGTACTCGCTGAGCATTTGGACAACGCGTTATGAATAATACATATTTTTCATTTTATCGGATTAAGCTAGTTAATTCGAATCGTTTAATCAGAAAATGAAAATGCACATGTCGGGGTATTTATGGTCATTTTAATGTGTATTTGTATTTGATATATAATTAGATTAGATACATGTTTATCACCAAATTGTAGCTTGACACGTGTAAAGTAAGTTAATAATTAACCTAATTAATGAATTAGATAATTTACACTTTTACTTTACAAGTGTAATAAGCTTATTTATTATTTAATATATATTAAAGTAATATATGTTAATTATAAAATCCAAGTGTATAGCTTATTTATCAAGCTTTTTTTATTAGATAAAAATTGAAGAAAAATTAACTATTTTGCCCTTTGTTTCACGCCCCTTGTAGTATAAAAAGGGAAATATTTTTTTCATTTGCTAAGTTTAGCAAACACTAGTCTTCAAAGTATAAAAAAAACACTAAGGAGCTTCAGAAACTGCTAAAGAAGTTGTTTGTATTAGAAATTCTATCACAGAACTTGGTGTTGTGCCTAGTATTGCGGATTCGATCCCATTGTACTGTGACAATAACGGAGCCATCGCGCATGCTATGGAGCCGAGAGCGTATTCCAAGTCTAAACACGTGGAAAAGAAATACCGCGTAATTAGAGAGATAATTGAACGAAAAGACATAGTGTTCTTGAAGGTTCAAGGACAAGGCAATATAGCAGACTCGCTTACAAAGGCCTTACCTCATAAGTTATTCGATAAACATGTGGAGGAGATGAGACTACAATACCATCCAGATTGGCACTAAGCAAGTTGGAGTTTGATGGAGTTGGTGCTTAGAGTGCTAATCCGAATTGTATATTTTATTATTTATTAATAAAATAACAACATTTTTCATTTCATACTTTATAATGGTATTGTCATTATGCGTATTAGATTGATATATAGATATGCTAAGAATGACATCGACCTTAGAATAGTTTTGACACTATGTGTTGATGAGTGATAAATCTATCACTATTTCCCACTCATTTAACTTAATATTTTGTATAGTTTCTTGATTTTTGTGAATATTTTGATGTGTTTTGTGTTATTTTGTAGATAAATAAAGTTTCAGGACACTCTGGAGGTGATTTGGGCCAAAACAGTGAAAATTGGATGAAAAGAACATTTTGGTAATTTGCCGCGTCGCGACGCCTAACGTGCGCCGGGTCCACGTGTCAGAATCTGAGAAAAGTTTGACTTTGCTAACGTGCGCCGTGCCACGTGTCACCATCATAACCAATCTTCTAACATGCGACGTGCCACGTGTCAACATCATATGGTACCGAAAGTCGCCATCGCCATGTGTCGCCATGTGTCACTCCAAGTCATCATCCACATCACCAGATTGATCGAGTCAAACTGCCACGTCATCGCCACGTCATCATCAACCAATCACAGCGTGCCATGTGTCGCAATTCTATGGTGCCGACAGTCAAATTACCATGTGTCGCCACGTCAGCATCAATTATTGACTGACTTATCCTTATCTGACATGTGGCGGATAAAAATCTCAGCCGACCAATCAGAAGCCGCCACGTGTCACAATAATTGAGATCCTAACCACATTGCCACGTGTCACCTTATCTCCTTATCCAGAATCGCCACGTGTCAAGCTCTCAGCATGCCACGTCAAAAGAAGCTGGCGTAGCGACGCCAAAGGCCTTGGCGTCGCGACGCCCAGAGCCTACTGAGGCCTATAAATTCAGCTCGATGTTTCAGTTTCAAATGTACCATTCTCTCTGAATTCTCTAATGTAAATAGAGAGTTTTCTATGTAGTTTCTTTTAGTTTTTAGTTTTGTAAATAATTTTAATTACGTTTTGTAATAATAGTAATTTATTTTCTTACTTTTTACAGTTTTTACTATTTCCCATGAGGAGGTAACTTCCCCAGCTAGGGTGAAAGGTAATTCTTTTACTGTTACTATTTAGATTAATCTCCCTTAAAAATAATATATTCACTATTTAAAATATTGACTTAAAAAGGATACCG
Source organism: Zanthoxylum bungeanum (assembly GCA_019454045.1). Taxonomy (NCBI): domain Eukaryota; kingdom Viridiplantae; phylum Streptophyta; class Magnoliopsida; order Sapindales; family Rutaceae; genus Zanthoxylum; species Zanthoxylum bungeanum. The sequence goes on from SKCR01030827.1 coordinate 26,976, forward strand.
CCAGATTGGTCGGTTGGTAATTCATTTTAATCTGGTTTAAACCTAACTAATCAAGGATACCGCCAGATTGGTCGGTTGGTAATTAAATTCTCTTACCGCTTATATGGCAGGTTTATTTTGGTTCCGCCTTTATGGCTGGTTGTACTTAATTTGACTTAATTAGGTTACCGCCTATATGGCTGGTTGGTAAAATAATCACAAGTTAATATATTATATTAAGGGAGATATCTAAATAGTAAATAGTAAAAGTTGATCATTTTACCTTAGCATTTTATTTTATTGTAATTTAATTTTCAGTTTTTACTTTATGTCTTTTACTTTTCAGCATTTTTACTTTATGTCTTTTACTTTTAAGTTTTTACTAGCCCTAGTTATGTGTTAGTTATCTGGGGTTGTGATGAATTCTAATATCACCGGTTTATAAGGGGTTATTTTATAGTTTGGGTAATTTAAAGGTTTACTTATTAAGTCTTAAGCTTAATGCTTCTTGTTGTCTGATCACCAATAAGATTGATGTGGTAAATCTAAAATGAAATAGACATAAGGATTTTAGGTTTCAGCCTTAGACTTAATAGCCCACGATCTTCCTTGAGGATAGATAACCCTTTAATAGATTTCCTTACAGGATAGATATATACATGTCAGGCAGGGGTAGCCATAATTGGAACTCAAACTTAATGAATCCAGATAATTTGGTTGACATAGACATATGGTTCAATTGGGTTAAACTGGGTATTTGCGTCTGACCATCGACAGAGGCTTTTGCATAATTTCGTGTTCCAGGTTAGTAAACTGATTTATTACACAAACATAAAATAATCACTTCATCTTTTAAAAGATATTAGAATGATTCACAACCCTAGATCTTTGTGTCTTTTGTTATTTTCCTTAGTATTTTCTTTTGTCTTTTTATTTATTTAGAAAATCTACAATCAACCAAATCAATCAAGCAATCATTCTTTTCTCCCTCAAATTAGATATCTGTAAATAAATAGTATCAATAATTAATAACAACAGTAGGAATTAAGTCTTCGTGGGATCGATATTTTTATACTACTTAAACGATACGTGCGCTTGCATTATACGTGTGTGTTTACGCCGGTCAAGTTTTTGGCGCCGTTGTCGGGGACTTATTTTTCTTGAGTTATTAATTTTGAAGCTATCTAATTTACTTGTATCTAATTTTCTTCATTTTTATTAGTAATTTTTATTTCTTTCTTTTGTTTTCAGGTGATTGAAAAATGGAACATTATTGGGAGATTGAGAGATCACGAGCTTTACTAGAAGATACACCCCAAATCTGGGAGCAACAATCCGGTTTTCTGAGGCCTGTTGTCCATCCCAACAATTATCACTGGATGCCAGAACCAAGCAATACCACATTTGCTCAACAAGACGCAATGGGGAGATGTGACATATGTAATGGTAACCACCTTAGAGATTATTGCGAATACAACTACCATCCAGGGTGGCAGAGCTATAAAGATCCTTCATGGTATGACGAGCCATCACATTTCACAGAACCACATTTTCCATCTTATCCACCACCCACCTACAATGATCTTCATCAACAATCAGAACAATTAGAAGAAGATCAGATGATTGACATGCTCAAAGATGTGTTCAAGAAACGAGATGAAAAGTTGGATACAATGCTTGAAACATTCCAGAATCAACTCGAAAGTATTCAGAGACAATCAGCATCCATTCAAAGGATGACAGATCAAGTGACAATTAACAGAAAACCAGAGCTACATACCTCAAGGACCATTTTCAGATGACACTGATGAAGCCTTCAAGTACCAAGCATTTCACGATGACACTTTAGAAAAGGAGGAGGCTGAGCAGTATCAGGAATTTGAGGTATCAGTTCGGGAGCCTAAACCAGCAAAGTCTCTATTTGACTTTTATTATTCAGATTCTGACGAGGATGAAGCTGATCTATTTGTACCAACTGCACCAACAACGGAGGATCAAACTTTCAATCCTCAAAATGAAGATCTTGGAGCATGCTTTACCATGATGTTTGATGAAGATCTACCTGAACCGTCCATTCCAGTCGTATCAGAGGATGAAGACCTAATGTTAGAAATATCTTTACATCATCAGGCAGATACTTATGGAGCATGCATTTCACAGATGACGGATGAAGAGTTGAATGCGGAAATCCTAAAATACATATGTGAAGAAAATGTGGAGCAAGAAACAGAGCAAATGGAGGAGCAATTGTCAGACAAAATTGAAGATCCAGAGCATTCAGGCGAAACATCACTGTTTTGGGGAGTACAAATCAAAGATATCACCCAGAAGCTTGACAGAATGGAACTTTCATTCAAAGTCAAGCAACATACAAGACCTTCTGATTTTCTTTCTTTCTTTTCAGGAACCACTGGAGCAACAAAGGTTAAAAAGGTGGCACAAGCACTGAATGGGATAAAATATTTTTTGCCACTTTACCGTTGGAAAATACCCTTCAAAAGCAACGCTCACGGGATTGTCGTTAATCGGACGTCCAAAACAACGTTGAAACCTCATTGACAGATGGATTTCAGTCACGTCTGGCTGAAGACGAAAAATTTAGCGCTAGCAGGGAGGCAACCCATGCACTTTGTTGTAATTTCTATTTTTATATTTTGTGTATACATGTTGTAGAATTTTTAATTTTGTGTGTTATTTTTGTAGGGAAAAATCACAAACGGAGCATTTTAAGACATAAGGAATGGTTTTTGGCAATCACAAAGGATAGAGCTAATTCATTTGTGATGGCTGAGTAAAGAATTAATTCTTGAGACGCATCATTATGAATTTATACTAAGCTAGTGGCGTATTGCGTACACAATTCTGTTGCCTTAATAATTGCTTTGATTTGCTTTTCTGTTTTTATTTCCTTTATTTTCGCCGACAAGATCTAAACTTTTTAAATTTTTCACGATTTATTTTAACGTTCATCTAAAAATTGTCATTTGGCAGGTACTAGTGCTACTATTACTCACCAATTTTCAGGTTCTATAAATTCAGCTCTACATTTCTTTCTTCGACACATTCAGATATACATTCAAATAAGAGAAAGAAAATGGAAGCAACTTCACAGCAGCGAGTCAAGCGAATTTGTGTTTTCTGTGGATCCAATTCTGGTAATAAACTAGAATTCATTGAGGCTGCAAAAGAATTGGGGAGAGTCATAGCAGAGAAAAATATGCACCTAGTATATGACGATGGCAATCTTGGAATGATGGGAAGCATTTCAAAAGCCGTTCAGGAAGGTGGCGGTCATGTTTTGGGAATCATTCCAAAACCTTTGGCAGACGAACAATTAATTGGACCAACAAATGGAGATGAACGCATTGTATCAGGTATGTCTGAAAAAATCCATGAAATGATCAATATTGCGGATGCGTTTATTGCATTACCAGGTGAGCTTGGAACGTTTGAAGAAATGTTCACCGTAGCATCATGGGCACACTTAAACATTTATCGGAAGCCCATTAGGTTACTTAACATTGAGTATTTCTTCGATTTCCTGTTTGTATTTCTTGCGGAAGCCAAAAGACATGAGTTCGTCACCAAATCAGTACAAGATATTTTCCTGACTGCGACAAAGGCCGAAGAATTAATTGACCAAATCCTAGCCTTTGAACAAAAAATCGACCCCATTCTTTCCAAGTTGAACTGGTCAGATAGCGATCGTGGTACGAAGCGTAAATTGAACATAGATCTTAATCGGTAATTTTTCGTAGATTTTCAGCTAACCAGGTACGACCTTCTTAACTCCTCTTCTACTGTTTAAGACATTGAGGACAATGTCTCATTTAGGTTTGGGGGAAGGAATAGTTGATTAGTATCTTGTTTATTTTGTGTTATTTTTATTAGATTTTTAGTCCAAAATTTTTTGAAAAATACAAAAAAATTGAAAATTTTTCAAAAATTACAATTTTTTTTTTTGTTTTTGTGTTTTTATTTTGACTAAAAAAGGTGAAATTTGTAAGAAATAGCTGAGTAAGGAGTTTCCACTCTTGAGACGTATCTCAAACCTATTTCGAAACAAGTTAATTTTTGTTTATTTCCTTTTGAATTATTTAATTTGTAAATTCTCCATAAAACGGACTAAAATAGATCTTCATATACTCAGTTGACAGGTATTATCAATATGCATAGTAACATACGGACATGAACTGTAATTGAAAAGTTTGTAATATTCAGTGCTCTAGTTTAATTGAATGAAGCATCTCAAAAAGCAATGGAGCAAAAAAAAAAAAAAAACATCTGAGGTCCGAGTTATTAAGTCTGTAAGGGTGTTTTAACACATAGTGCCCTAAAGCCAACTGGTTTGGGAGTCACTGTCCCAAAGCTCGCTACATTGATCAAAGATGCTGCAAAATATATATATCTGAAGTCTGAGTAATTAAGTCCGTAAGGGTGTCTTAACACCTGGTGCCCTAAAGCCAACTGGTTTGAGAGTCTCTGACCCAAAGCTCGTTACATAGATGGAAGATATTGTATATAAATAAAAAATAGAGAAAAATCAAAGAAAAAATCAGAAAAATCAGAAAAATTATTCCATTGCTACAAAAAGGTTTGAATTCTGATAAAACTTTAGGACAAAAATATTACTTTCTTATCAACTGCACTTATAACTGTTGTGGGCAAAAATGAGTTGTTTAATATTTTATTGGCTGTGTATATGGAGAATGGTAAATATAATCGGAGAATTTACTTATTCAGTAATTTAGAAAGAAACAAAACAACTAGTAACTTGGAGTAGAAATTTCACCTGATTAGTCACTAACTTCTTTATTCTCTTTTCGCTTGTCTTTTTGCTTTTGTGTGCATTAGTTTCACTACCTTTTTACTTTTGTAAAATGTTTGTGGGTATCATTACTGTAAACCCTCACGAGACTACAACTCGTCCACAAGGGACACCTAGGGGTTTAAAGGCTTGTTGCATACGCTAAATGCAACCGTGATCCCTACGAAAGTGGCTTAGTTAAATTTTATTATGTTATTTTATTTTGTGTTTTGCTCGATGACTAGCAAAATGTTAGGTTTGGGGGTGTGATGAGTGATAAATCTATCACTATTTCCCACTCATTTAACTTAATATTTTGTATAGTTTCTTGAGTTTTGTGAATATTTTGATGTGTTTTGTGTTACTTTGTAGATAAATAAAGTTTCAGGACACTCTGGAGGTGATTTGGGCCAAAACAGTGAAAATTGGACGAAAATGGCATTTTGGTAATTTGCCGCGTCGCGACGCCTAACGTGCGCCGAACAGTGCTAACGTGCGTCGGGTCCACGTGTCAGAATCTGAGAAAAGTTTGACTTTGCTAACGTGCGTCGTGCCACGTGTCACCATCACAACCGATCTGCTAACATGCGTCGTGCCACGTGTCAGCATCCTACGGTGCCGACAATCGCCATCGCCATGTGTCACTCCAAGTCATCATCCACATCACCAGGTTGACCGAGTCAAACTGCCACGTCATCATCAACCAATCACAGCGTGCCACGTGTCGTAATTCTATGGTGCCGACAGTCAAATTGCCACGTGTCGCCACGTCAGCGCCACGTCAGCATCAATTATTGACTGACTTATCCTTATCTGACACATGGCGGATAAAAATCTCAGCCGACCAATCAAAAGCCGCCACGTGTCACAATAATTGAGATCCCAACCACCTTGCCACTTGTCACCTTATCTCCTTATCCAGAATCGCCACGTGTCAAACTCTCAGCATGCCACGTCAAAAGAAGCTGGCGTAGCGACGCCAAAGGCCTTGGCGTCGCGACGCCCAGAGCCTACCGAGGCCTATAAATTCAGCTCGATGTTTCAGTTTCAATATACCATTCTCTCTGAATTCTTTGATGTAAAGAGAGTTTTCTATCTAGTTTCTTTTAGTTTTTAGTTTTGTAAATATTTTAATTACGTTTTGTAATAATAGTAATTTACTTTCTTACTTTTTACAGTTTTTACTATTCACCATGAGGAGGTAACTTCCCCATCTAGGGTGAAAGGTAATTTTTTTACTGTTACTATTTAGATTAATCTCCCTTAAAAATAATATATTCACTATTTAAAATATTGACTTAAAAAGGATACCGCCAGATTGGTCGGTTGGTAATTCATTTTAATCTGGTTTTAAACCGACTAATCAAGGATATCGCCTGATTGGTCGATTGGTAATTAAATTCTCTTACCGCCTATATGGCAGGTTTATTTTGGTTCCGCCTTTATGGCTGGTTGGACTTAATTTGACTTAATCAGGTTACCGCCTATATGGCTGGTTGGTAAAATAATCACAAGTTAATATATTATATTAAGGGATATATCTAAATAGTAAATAGTAAAAGTTGATCATTTTACCTTATCATTTTATTTTATTGTAATTTAATTTTCAGTTTTTACTTTATGTCTTTTACTTTTCAGCATTTTTACTTTATGTCTTTTACTTTTAAGTTTTTACTAGCCCTAGTTATGTGTTAGTTATCTGGGGTTGTGATGAATTCTAATATCACCGGTTTATAAATGGGTTATTTTATAGTTTGGGTAATTTAAAGGTTTACTTATTAAGTCTTAAGCTTAATGCTTCTTGTTGTCTGATCACCAATAAGATTGATGTGGTAAATCTAAAATGAACTAGACATAGGGATTTTAGGTTTCAGCCTTAGACTTGATAGCCCACGATCTTCCTTGAGGATAGATAACCCTTTAATAGATTTCCTTACATGATAAACATATACATGTCGGGCGGGGGTAGCCATAATTGGAACTCAAACTTAATGAATCCAGATAATTGGTTGACATAGACATATGGTTCAATTGAGTTAAATTGGGTATTTGCGTCTGACCATCGACAGAGGCTTTTGCATAATTTCGTGTTCCAGGTTAGTAAACTGATTTATTACACAAACATAAAATAATCACTTCATCTTTTAAAAGATATTAGAATGATTCACAACCCTAGATCTTTGTGTCTTTTGTTATTTTCCTTAGTATTTTCTTTTGCCTTTTTATTTATTTATTTAGAAAATCTACAATCAACCAAATCAATCAAGCAATCATTATCTTCTCCCTCAAATTAGATATCTGTAAATAAATAGTATCAATAATTAATAACAACAGTAGGAATTAAGTCCTCGTGGGATCGATATTTTTATACTACTTGAACGATACGTGTGCTTGCGTTATACGTGTGTGTTTACGCCTGTCAGGTGTAAACTATTCTTAAAGTAAATATTCATAGTCGTTGATTTTGGAATACGGTCGAATTTCTATAACCTAGAAAACTAGCACATGTCGTATATTAGAATTGGAGTTCCAATGGTTTAACGCGATGTACCATGAGTTTTGGAAACTCGTATAGACATGTGGGTATTCGTTGAAGCGAATACTGAATGACTAACAGGCGATTCTTAATAGTTGGAAATACACACCACCGTTAATAGGAATCTCCTCAAGTCGAGTAGCATATGTAATCCTTTGACTATAGGATATCATTGATTTTGTGTGAGATCCTCCACACTTTGATGCCATGTATGCCAGAAACCTTTCATGGTCTAGCCTCTAGATGTTCGTTGGGTGTGGACCGATGCACTCAGTAATCAAGTGCGAAGCAAGATAGAATCTGTCGGCCCATATGTGTACCTTAAGAGGTTTGGGTATCCATGTGAGTAAAGTCACGATTCTTAAAGACTTTGGCCAAAGCCGATCACCTAGGGTGGTTCGCATCAGTTGTAAAGAATCGTGGACATGTCAACATGAGATGTGTGCCTAAAAAACTTGACAATATATTCTATGTTTCCTAAGCACAATTCGGATAGCCTACGATGGAGGGATTGTGAAACATATGTGATGACCTCGACTTGTATAGTTCAGAAAGGTCGTTCGTGTTCTTCATGAATTTGGAGGTGGCCGAATTACATATATATTAGCTAGGCTTATATGACGAACGTGTCTGAACTTAAAGAGTCCCAATATGAAGTGTACTCGTTGAGCACTTGGGTAGCCGGTTATTTTAGATAAAAGATAATATTCGATATTATAATTATCAACTAAGATAATCAAGTGTTATTGGATGACATTGATTATTTACTTTGACCTAATTGAATTAATTGGATTAATTCAATAATTACATAATGGCTTAATTGTAAAATCATAATTATCTCTACCATTTGAGAATATTATGGTAATTGTAAGTATGTAATAATAGGTGGTTTTGGCTTGATTTAATTGGATTAAATCAAGGTGGCAAACATTTAACTAATCCATTTCCTAATCTTTGGCTTGATTTAATTGGATTAAATTAAAGTGGGAGATAATGGACATTAGTCACACCTAATTATACACATTTGGACAAATTAGATTAAGCTCACTTAAAAGTTGATTACAACTTTTATTAATTAAAAATTACCTAAGTTTTGCTATAAATAGCAAGCTTTAGGAATGTTTTAATTACAAAATAATTAATAAGCATAAAAAAATTCTTAGAGAGATTAGCCTAAATTAGAGAAGTGTTTAGAGAAGCTTGCGAGGTCTCTACAACATTTCATCTAGGAGAAATCAAGATTGGATCTTGAAGTGAAGCTTGGAAGCATTGGAAACAAGATTGGATCTTGAAGTCAAGCTTGCACACCTTGGAGGTTCTCCAACAATTTCAACAAAGGAGAGGTAGATTATATCTTGCATCAAGCTTACTAGGTAAAGTTTGATCTTCTCCTAAGCTATGTTTATTTGTGTATTAGATGCATGATCACATAGCTTAATGTTGAATAAGGCTAATCAATTGTGTTAGGATACTTTAGAAGTATAAACACGACATGCTTATAATTTAGGTCAAAGATGTTCATATTAGACATGGAACAATTAATAAAAGTTTGGAACTCTAGATTAAAGCTTAGAGTTATGGCTACCATTCTAGATTCACTTGACCACATTTAGGTGAACTAGAATTGTTCATGAGATATTTCTAAATAGGATTCTAAAATGGTTTGTGTATTGGATTCAAAATTTACGCAAATGCGTATTTAGAATAAATTTATGTTTTTGGAAAAAATATTTGATATTTTGAAAAACTTGATTTTTATTCTATAACATGTGTTGATATTGGTTTTGAAATTAAAAAATTAATTTTGGGTATTTTTGAAGTGTTTAGGGAAGATCGGAAGCAATTAGGGTTGAAAGAAATTAAAAAAATACCGACTGGGCGCACTGTAGTGCGCGCGTACGCGCTAGGCGCGCAACATTTTTATTTTTCGTTCGTTCGAGAGCTTCCGGACTCTATTTCAGTCCCGATTTTTTCCTGTACACTCATAATGGAATATATTATTTCATTAAATGATTTAAAATTACACCCATACTTTATATCTATGGGTTAGACCCATTTCCGCTGCCCGAGGCACCGATCCGACCCTAGGGGTTCCAAAACTGCCCCAACAGAATGGTATTAGAGCAAAGGCTTAACTAGGGGTGGCAATTTGGGTCAGGATTCATTTATTCGTTCGATCCGATTCGCTTTAAAGCAAATACGAGTTTGGAAAACTTGATTCGTTTAATAAATGGGTCAATTCGATTCGTTTATTAAATGAATCGAATCCGAATTTGAGGTCTTCAATTCGTTTATTCGTTAAGGATTTGTTTATTAAACGAATCATAAATGAATTGAATCCGAATCGAATTCGTTTAATACCCGTTTAATGTTATTACAAATTTACCCTTAAAATTTTCAAATATTTGTTTAACTGTAAGAATGATATTTTAGTAATTTACGTTTAACCTAAAAAGTAAAAAATCTAAACCTACGCATCCCATGTCTTCCACTCCAGCCGCTTCTCTCAAAGTCTCAAACTAAACCTAAAACTCTCTCAAATCTGAAATCAAGACAATCGCACGCTCTGATTTTTCTTCTTCAGCCTTCACGCACGCTTGACGCTTCGGTTCTTCTTCTTCGACAGCCTTCACACTTCAGTTCTTCTCTTCAACCTTCCCGTAAGATTTTTGTTTGTTAAATTTATTTCATATTGTGGAATACCTTCAACAATAATGTTATAGGCTGCATCTTCATCCTATTGAAGGTTATTTTTTCATATTAACATCTTTGCTAAACTGTAAATGTAGCAGCAAAAAACATAAGCAAAAAACGTTTGTTGTTTGACCATTAAAATGGACAGAGATTACAGCTTTACCTTTGCGTGACCTTTCAAATGGATAGAGATTCTGATATTTTATATCTCAATAATTATAAAATCACAGTTGTGCTGAAGTTGTTTGACCATAAGTTGGCTTGCTTTTGTTAGATACATCTTCATTCTGTTATTGTTGTTGTTGTGGCAGAGTCAGACTTCCTTTCATTCTGTTATACTGCTGATCTGTTGTTGCTGAGATGTTATGCTGATGTTGGTTACTGCTGACCATTATTGTTTATTGATGTTTGGGATTTTTGTTTCTGATTTTTGGTAGTGCAAATTTGGGCTATTTTACTTGCTATTTATTTGCTGACTTGAGATTTATGCTGCTGTATTTGCTGATCTACTACTGCATTTACTTCTTTGCTGTCATGTTCTGTCCCTCATGTCTTAAATTCTTAATCAAATAGCTATAGAAACTTTCTTTGTTATCGATTCATTACTATTTTAATAACTTAGCTATGTATTTATCTGTCTTAAGGTAAATGATTAAGAATTCAACGCCAGTATTAAAACTCTTTTTGATGTGATTATTAATATTATTTACAGGGAAATGGATACCAACAAAACTGATATGGTGTACACAGTTGATGACAACTTTTTTTCTATATTTATTTATAGAAAATCATCCAGTCACCATGGACCAACTTACTGAAAATATTATGGAAATGAGCATTAACAATACTACTCCATCAGCAGAGAGTGGCACTAGTCCTAGTGATAATGTGCAAGTTTGACGGTAAATTTTTTTCTCTTAACTCTTTTTCAATTTTTTTTTAAAATATAACTCAATAATATAATTTTATTTTATTTGCAGGATTTTCAACCCGGATGATAATGATAAAGAAGTTTGCCTTTACCGTCTCAACATGTATTGAGATTTTGGTCAAAATGTGTTTTTGAAGATTTTAAGTGTTATTATGCATTTGATTTGTAATTTGAAATTTGGAACTTGTTTTATGGATTTTAAGACTATAACAACGAATATGGTATGAAATGGATGGTTAGATTTTGACATTTTGTATTTTATTTTGATTAAACGAATCGAATAAGAATCAAATATAAAATTTGATTCGTTTAATTTGATATAAACGAATGGAATGCGAATAATAAACGAATCGGATGTGAATAGTAAACGAATCAGATGTGAATAGTAAACAAATAATAAATTCGATTCGATTCGTTTGATTTATGTAAACGAATAAACGAATCGAATACGAATATTCGTTTATTAAACGAATCAAATCCAAATCCTAATATCACGATTCGTTTAATAAACGAATCGAATTCGAATTTAATGCATTACAATTCGATTCGTTTAGAATTCGTCACGAATTCGATTCGTTGATTCGTTTTTCCACCCCTAGGCTTAACTACACAACACGTGTTTTTGAATCTATGCCATAGTAATTTTAATTTAATTATTTATAAGATATATTGCATATGTATTGTATGTTTTAAATTAAAACATTGACCTAATTAAGTTAATGACTTGATTTTCATAAATCTCATGTGATTAGGTGATTACTTTAATTAAGTAATAATATTAATAATGTTGGAGCATTATTTGATGGTCCCTCTTGTCAATACGGAGATGAATGAGTTCTTACTACTTATATCCAATATCGTCAATAGTGTGAGGGTATAAGTGCTTAGAACTTAGGTCGCTCCGGTAAAACATTAGATATAGCGTGATGAGTTAACGTAGTCGCCCAATATCATCATTAGTGTGAAGGTGTATAGACGAAGCTCATTAGTGTACATTGACAAGAATACACCTAGAACACCTCTTAATCCAATATCGTCATTATTGTGAGGATAAGAAATGGTTCATGACCAAACTATGAGTCACATGAAGTGATTGACCTTGAAGGTCTACCTAATGAGTTTATAAAGGCCAATATCGTCATTAGTGTGAGGCTGGAGTAAATATCATGGGATCCATTTCCCACTATGAAATTTTGATAGTCAAATTTCTATTTTTCCGTTAAGAGAGATTACGAAATTACGTAAAGTCGTTGGATGGCACTAATAGATTTAAAATTCCATAATCAATTAGTGTTATCACTTTTGAAATGAAAACTGTTTTGCTACTACTCAAAAATATTGTCTTGTAGATGGCTGCCACTAATCCATTGATGAAACTTTTGGATTCCAATAAGCTAAAAGGAGCCAAAAAATATTGCGAATGGGAAATGAACATATTCCTTGTCTTGGAGTATGAAAAGTTGACTTATGTCACGATCAATCTACTCTCTGTTGATATCGATCCTGACTCCACTCCAGAAGAGGGTGAAACTTTTGATATATGGAAGGATGATAACCTGAAGGTGAAATCCTACATCTTGGGATCGATGGTTCCAGATTTGCTGAGACAATACATTGAAGTACCAGATGCTTGGAGCATTATGTGAACACTCAAGGAGTTTTTCGAGGAAAATCAAAAGATGGAACTTTATCGAAGGTCTAAGGAATTGTTCCGTGCTGAACTCAAGGAGAGAGGAGGTGCCAGCACTCATATTTTGAACATGATCGACCAGATTCGATATTTGGAATGACAGGGCATTGTGTTTGATGAACGGCTGGGCCGTGATTTGATTCTGTCTTCTTTGCGTGGTTCTTATGCTGACTTTGGATTAAATTTCCATATGCATTTGATGCAAGCCACATACTTTATGACTTTCACAGATGAAAAATCTAGATATGGATATGTCTATTTGATGAAACATAAGTCGGAAATATTTGACAAGTTCAAAATATTTCGAAACGATGTAGAAAAACCGACCGGTACGAAATCACACGCGTATAACGCAAGCGCACGTATCGTTTAAGTAGTATAAAAATATCGATCCCACGAGGACTTAATACCTAGGCTATTAATTTGTGAAGCTAAATGTTTACAAGTATCTAATGGATTGGTTGTTTTGATTGGATGGTGACTTCAAAATTAAAAACAAGTAAATAAAAAGGCGCGAGAATAGGTTGAGGAAAATTCAAATTTATTGAACTATCCAGGGTTTTGATTTCTTCCAATATCTTTTTAAAGATGAAGTGGTTATTTCATGCTTGTGTAATATATTGGTTTACTAACCTGGAATAAGAAATTCTGCAAAAGCCTCTGTCGATGGTCGGATTCAAATATACAATGTAACCCAATTAATCATATGTCTATGTCAACCAAGTTACCTGAATTCATTAAGACTAAGTTCCAATTGTGGTTACCCCCGCCCGACATGTATATGTCTATCTTGTAAGGAAATCTATTAAAAGGTTATATATCCTCAAGGACGATCGTGGGCTATTAAGTCTAAGGCTGAAACCTAAAATTCATTTGTCAAGTTTATTTTAAGTTTACCTGATCAATCTTATTAGTGGCCAGTTAACAAAAAACATTAGGCTTAAGACTTAATAAGTAAACTTTTATATTACCAAAACTATAAATAACCCCTTATAAACCGGTGATATTGGAATTCATCACAACCCCAGATAACGGACTTAGTTACGACCAATATTTACAAAAAGCTTAAAAATAATAGACATAAAGTAAAATACCGAAAAGTAAATGCTGGTAATTAAAAAGAAAAAAAGTATAATAAAAGAAAATACTGGGGTTAGAGGATCCACTTCTATTACCACTATTTTAGATATCTCTCTTAATATAATATATTAACTTGTGTGATAATACCAACCAACCATATAGGCGGTATCCTAATTAAGTCAAATTAATAATTAATTACCAACCGACCAACCAGGCGGTATCCATGCTTAGTTAGGTTAAAACCAATTTATAATTAATTACCAACCGGCCAATATAGCGGTATCCTCATTAAGTCAGGCTTTAAATAGTTATTATATTATAATTAAGGGAGATTAATCTAAATAGCAATAATAAAAGCTTACCTTTTATCCCAGCAAGGGGGAGTTACCTCCTCATTACTGAAAAGTAAGAACTTAAAAAGTAAAGAAAGGTAAGCACTGTGCGTAAAAGTAAATTGCGTAAAAGTACAGAAAATTAATTACGGAACTGAATTTAAACAAATAAGATACAATCCTCTTAATATTCTCAAGGAATTACAGAGAGAAAAGTATGAAATGAAAATTTTCGGCTGAATTTATAGGCATGAGTAGGCTGGGCGGGTCGCAACGCACTGTAAATCACTGCGTGGAACGCGGAGATGCTGACATGTGGCGGCCTCCGAATTATTGGCTTCGTGTCGCGATGCCTAAGATTCTGCTTGCGTCACGACGCTGATGTCAACATGACCTCAGCAATGACGTGTCTTCAATGATGAGTGTCGGCAGTATGTGATGGTGACACGTGTCCGGCCCACGTTAGCATTATCGGCGCATCTTAACAGGAGGCGCACATTAGCACGACACATTTTAGCAAACTTCTCTGATTTTGACACGTGTCCCGACGCACGTTAACGGTCGTGATGCAGATTTCATGTAGCGACGCCCAAATGACAGTTTTGCCCTTTTTGTCTGTTTTCACTGTTTTGGCCCCAAATCACCTCCAGAGAGTCCTGAAACTTTATTTATCTACAAAATAACACAAAACACATCAAAATATTCGCAAAACTCAAGAAATTATATAAAATATTAAGTCAAATGAGTGGGAAATAGTGATACATTTACCACTCATCACACCCCTAAACCTAACATTTTGCTAGTCCTCGAGCAAAACATAAAAATAACATAAATATCTTTAAAATAAAATTAAACTAAGCCACTTTCGTAGAGATCACAGTTGCATTTAGCGTATGCAACAAGCCTTTAAACCCATAGGTGTCCCTAGTGGACGAGTTGTAGTCTCGTGAGGGCTTATAGCGACGACACCCACAAACGTCATTAAAAAATAAAAAGATACTAAAAATAATGCACACATAAGCAAAAAGACAAGAGAAAAGAGAATAAACAAGTTAGTGACTAAACAGATGAAACTTCTTATCCAAGTTAAGAGTTGTTTTCTTTCTTTCTAAATTACCGAATAAGTAAATTCTCCAATTATTTTTACCATTCTCCATATACACAACTAAGAAGGTATTAATCAAGCCATTGTGCCCACAATTTTCACAAATATAGTTGAAAAGAGAGCAATATTTTTGTACTAAAGTTATATCAGAATTCACATCTTTTTTTAGCAATGGAATAATTTTTCTGATTTTTTTTTATTTATATGCAATATCTTCCATCTATGTATCGAGCTTTGGGTCAATGACTCCCAAACCAGTTGGCTTTAGGGCACTAGGTGTTAAGACACCCCTACGGACTTAATTACTCAAACTTCAGATATATATATATATTGCAATATCTTCGATCCATGTAGCGAGCGTTGGGCCAATGACTCCCAAACCAGTTGGTTTTAGGGCACTAGGTGTTAAAACACCCTTACAGACTTAATAACTCAGATCTTAAACTTTTTTTTTATCCCATCGCTTTTTTAAGATGCTTCCTCTAATTAAACCAGAGCACTGAATATTACAAACTTGTCAATTACAACTCATGTCCATATGTTACCAGGTATGTTGATAATACTTGTCAATTGAGCATATGAAGATTCATTTTAATCAGTTTTATGGAGAATTCACAAATTAAATAATTCAAAAGGAAATAAACAAAAATTAACTTGTTACAAAATAGGTTGAGATACGTCTTAAGAGTGGAAATTTCTTACACAACTATCTCACACCAATTTCACCCGATTAATCAAATCAAAAACACAAAATTTTTTTTTGATTTTTGTAAAATTTTTCATTTTTTTTTCATTTTTTGAAAATTTTGGACTAAAAATAAAAACAACATAAAAACAAGATACTAGTCAACTATTCCCCACCCTCAAACCTAAATGAGACATTTTCCCCAATGCCTTAAAAAGTAGAAGATGAGTTTAGAAGATAGTACCTGGTTAGCTGAAATTCTACATCTAAAAAGGAAATTTAAGGGTTAAGATTCAGATTAATCCGACGCTTTTTACCACGATCATTATCAGACCAGTTAATATTGGAAAAGATAGGGTCAATTTGTGGTTCAAAGGATAAGATTTGGTCAATTAAATCTGGGGCAGTTCTGGCCGTGAAAATGAGTTCTTTTCAAGGTTTTGACACGAACCCATTTTTCCGGACATCATCAAGAAATACACAAAGAAAATCATAAAATCCATCTGCGTTGAACAGTCCAATTGGTTTCCGGTGTATGTTCAAGTTCCCCCCAAAATAGTACTGTAAAAAATTCCCCATCGTACCCAAGCCACCTGGCAAAGCAATAAAAGCATCAGCACGGTTAATCATTTCCACTAGTCGCCCGGACATACCTAGCAAAATAATTTCTTCTCCATTTGATGGTCCTATCAGATTCGCCTCCGCCAAAGGTTTTGGAATGATTCCCAAGACTTGACTGTCTCCTTCCTGTACGGCCTTTGAAACGATCCTCATTAGTCCAAGATTGCCACCGCCATATACTAAGTGCATATTCCTTTCAGTTATGACTCGACCCAATTCTTGTCCTGCTGATACGTATTGCGGCTTAGTACCACACTAGTACCACAAAAGACACAGATATTTACAATTCGTCTTCTTGAAATGGCTTCCATTTTATGTATGTTTCTTTTCTTAAATCTGGATGCTTTTAAAAGTGCAATGATGAGTTGAATTTATAACACCTGAAAAGGGGTGAGTAATAATAGCAATGGTACCTGCAAATGACAATTATTAGTTAAACAGTAAAATAAATCGTGAAAGGTCAAAAAGATCTGGATCCTGTCAGAGAAAATAACAAAACATCACAATTATTAGGAAAAGACAAAGAGATAATATTTACAAGAAAATTAGCGGCTTGAATGACGTCTATGCGTCAGGGACAAGCTTCTCATACAATTTTCTTATAAATTGGCAAACATGGTCTTTTAGAGTCAGATTCCCGAGACTATACTGTTGTCTTTCTTTTCGAAATTGTGTATATAATATGTGAATTATGTGATGCACATATCCACTAGAATGCGTCTTAAGAGTCTTAGATATGTCATCAAGAGACTCTTTACTCAAGCCATCCCTAATTAATTTAATCTTATCTTCACGGTTATCAGACACCATTCCTAAAGAACGACAACTAGTATTACATGTCATACGAGCACATTAATAGCAAACACCCATCTTTTTAGCTCTTCTCTTTTTAGTATAGGTGCTTCTTCCTAAACAAGCAGATGTGAAATAAAAGAGTCAGATGACTCACCTGCCAATCAGACTCGTTCTTCAATAATCCAACGAATGTCGTTAGGAATACATTTGATCATCAGTAGTCTCATCTGTTCCAAGCGAGCTTTGTAGATCTTCATCAGAGAGTTTTGAGGGAGAAAAGGAAATTACTTGTGAAGATTTGTGAGAACTTCTTCCATCCTGAAATATGACTTTACCTACACAAATTAAACACCAAAAATAAAACACACCAATCACCTATATACACAATTGCACGGGTTTTGCCTCCCTACTCCGCTAAGTTTAACGTCGTCAGCTAGACATGACTACCAAAATGTTAGGCTGTATCTGAAAGTGTACACTTTATTTTTGTCACTCAAATATTCTCACCCAGTAGTGCTTGATACGCTGACTGTTAACCTTGAATTTTCATTGGTTTGGGATCAATAACGTCACAGTCTATAATATGGTAAACCTTTGGTAATCACAAATGGAACCTGATGACCGGCGTAAACACACACGTATAACGCAAGCGCACG
The DNA here is from genome assembly GCA_019454045.1 of Zanthoxylum bungeanum. Classification (NCBI taxonomy): domain Eukaryota; kingdom Viridiplantae; phylum Streptophyta; class Magnoliopsida; order Sapindales; family Rutaceae; genus Zanthoxylum; species Zanthoxylum bungeanum. The sequence continues at coordinate 44,887 of SKCR01030827.1, forward strand.
TATCGTTCAAGTAGTATAAAAATATCGATCCCACGAGGACTTAATTCCTACTGTTGTTATTAATTGTTGATACTATTTATTTACAAATATCTAATTATAGGGAGAAGGGAATTGATTGCTTGAAATGATTTGATTTGTAGATTTACTAAATAAATAAAAAGACAAAAGATAAAGAAAATACTAAGGAAAATAAAAAGACTTAAAGATCTAGGGTTGTGAATCTTTCTAATATCAATTAAAAGATGAAGTAGTTAAATCATAGTTGGGTAAATTATTGAATTATTAATCTGGAACACTAAATTATGTAAAAGCCTCTTCCGAATGATCATTTACAAATACCTAGTATAATCCAATTGAACCATATGTCTATGTCAATTAAATTACCTAGATTCATTAAGATTGAGTTCCAATTATGACTACCCCCGCCCAACAGGTATATTCCTATCCTGTAAGGAAATCTATTAAAGGTTTATCTATCCTTAAAGAAGATCGTGGGTTGTTGAGACTAAGGTCTTAAACTTAAAATCCCTATGTCTAGTTCATTTTAAGTTTATCTAATCAATTTTATTAATGGCCAATTAATAAAAAGGCATTAAGATTATGACTCAATAAATAACTCTTTAAAATTACTCAAACTATAATCTAACCCTTTTAAAACCGTTATATTAGATTTTATCACAACCCTAGATATTTAATTTAGTTACTATACATAATTAAAACTGATATAAACTTAAAAGACAGAAAATGAAATTGCAGAAAGTAATTAAAATAAATAAATGAAATGCTAAGGTAAAAGGAAATAACTTCTACTATATACTATTTAGATATCTCCCATAAAATAATAATATATTAACTTGTGATATTTTAAACCAACCGTCCAGATGGCGGTATCCTGATTAAGTCAAATTCAAATATACCAGCCATAAGGCGGAACAGAATATAAATTTAAACCAACCGACCTAGAATGGCGGTATCCTCATTAAGTCAGGTTTAACCAGTTTAAATTGAATAACCAACCGACCTAGAATGGCGGTATCTTTTTATTAATTCAGATTTTAAATAGTTTATATATCATATTTTAAGGGAGATTAATCTAAATAGCAAAAGTAAAAGAATTACCTTATTACCTCAGCATAGAGACGTTACCCCCTCATGGATGGATAGAATTACTACTACAAAGCGAAATAAAACTGAATAAAAGAAGAAAATATGAAGAACTCTCAATTTATTTATAAGGATTTCAGAGGAAGAGGTACATTTGAAACTAAAAATTCGAAATCTATTTATAGGCAAAAAAATCTAATTTTTTATTATTATTTTTCTGATTTTTATTATTTTATTATTTTATTTTTTATATTATTATTTTTTTTGGATCGCTGAATTTTCGACACGTGGCATGGTGTGCTAAAAATGACGGCTCGTTGAATCTTTGACACGTGGCATGGTGGTGCAATTACCAAAATACCCTCGGTGTCGGGACGCCCAAAATTACCAAAATACCCTTTTTGCCAAATTTCACAATTTTGCTGCTCCAAATCACCTCCAGAATATCTTGAAACTTTATTTCGGTGTCGGGATGTCCAAAATTACCAAAATTTGTCGGGACGTCCAAAATTACCAAAATACCCTTTTTGCCAAATTTCACCAAATTTCACAGTTTTGCTTCAAATCACCTCCAGAATGTCCTGAAACTTTATTTATCTACAAAATAACACAAAACACATCAAAATATTCACAAAACTCAAGAAACTATACAAAATTAAGTTAAATGAGTGGAAATAGTGATACATTTATCACTCATCACACCCCCAAACCTAACATTTTGCTAGTCCTCGAGCAAAATAAAATAACATAGTAAATTTAACTAAGCCACTTTCGTAGGGATCACGATTGCATTTAGCATATGCAACAAGCCTTTAACCCCTAGGTGTCCCTAGTGGACGAGTTGTAGTCTCGTGAGGTTTACAGCAATGATACCCACAAACATTTTAAAAGTAAAAAGGTAGTGAAACTAATGCACACAAAAGCAAAAAGACAAGAGAAAAGAGAATAAAGAAGTCAGTGACTATTAGATGAAACTTCTACTCCAAGTTTAGTTTGTTTTGTTTCATTCTAAATTACTAAATAAGTAAATTCTCCGATTATTTTACCATTCTTCATATACACAGCCAACAAAATATTAAACAACTCATTTTTGCCCACAACGGTCATAAGTGCAGTTGATAAGAGAGTAATATTTTTGTCCTAAAGTTTTATCAGATTTCACATCTTTTGTAGTAATGGAATAAATTTCTGATTTTTCTGATTTTTTCTTGATTTTTTTTTTTTTTCTATTTTTTATTTATATACAATATCTTCCATCTATGTAGCGAGCTTTAGGTCGGTGACTCCCAAACCAGTTGGCTTTAGGGCATCAGGTGTTAAGACACCCCTAAGGACTTAATTACTCAGACTTCAGATATATATACATATATATAAAATTTTCATCATTTTTTGATCCATGTAACGAGTTTTGGGCCAATGACTCCCAAACCAGTTGGTTTTAGGGCACTAGGTATTAAAATACCCTTACAGACTTAATAACTCGGATCTCAGATTTTTTTTTTTTTTTTATTCCATCACTATTTTTTTAGATGTTTCCTCCAAATGAACTAGAGTACTGGATATTACAAACTTTTCAATTTTAGCTTATGTCTGTATGTTATCATGTATGTTGATAATACCTGCTAACTAAGTATATGAAGATTCATTTTAGTCAGTTTTATAGAGAATTTACAGATTTAATAATTCAAAAGTGAATAAACAAAAATTAACTTGTTTTGAATTAGGTTTGAAATACGTCTCAGGAGTGGGAATTCCTTACACAGCTATTTCTTACCAATTTCATCTTTTTAGTCAACATAACAACAAAACATTTTACTGTCATATAATTATAATTTACAATTTTTTTTTTTTAAAGTTTAATCAAAGGCTCAGTTTATGGTGTGTGACTAACTGTCGAATGGACTTCCCGTTGTAGATTCCCCAGAGGGAAGGTGGAGCGAGGCTCACTTAAATACCCAAGCCCCTTAGGCTCTTATCGCTTGTTGTCAGGAATAAACAACGAGTCCTCCAAACTAGTCTGTCACAACACGCTACAAGTGAATGATTATCTAGGTGCCTCCACAGCTTTTCCTTATAAAAAGGTAGTGAGTGAAGGAAGACACCAAACCATTACCTAGCTTTAAATATGCCCTTTGTTTTTATTAATTTTTTAATTTTTTTGTATTTTTCGAAAAATTTTGGACTAAAACTAAAAACATAATACAAACAAGTACTATTAACTATTCCTCACCCCCAAACCTAAATGAGACATTGTCCCCAATGTCTTAAAAGTAGAAGAAGAGTTTAGAAAATCGTACCTGGTTGGCTGAAATTCTACAGGAAATTAAAGGTTAAGATCCAGATTTATTCGACGCTTCTTACCACGATCATCCTCGGACCATTTTATCTTTGAAATGATAGGGTCAACTTGTGGTTCAAAGGCTACGAGTTGATCAATTAGATCCGGTGCAGTTCTGGCAGTGAAGAGGAGTTCTTTCATAGGTTTTGACACGAACCCATTTCTTCGAGCATCATCAAGAAACACACAAAGAAAATCATAAAATCCATCAACGTTAGCAATCCAAGCGGTTTCTGGTGTATGTTCAGGTTCGCCCAAGATAGTACTATAAAAATTTCCTCCAATGTGCCCAAGCCACCTGGCAAAGCAATAAAAGCATCAGAACGGTTAATCATTTCAACCAGTCGTTCAGACATACCTGGCACGATCAGTTCCTCTCCGTTTGATGATCCAATAAGATTCGCCTCTGCCAAGGGTTTTGGGATGATTCCCAAAACATGACTGCCTCCTTCTTGTACGGCTTTTGAAACGATCCCCATTAGTCCAAGATTGCCTCCACCATATATTAAGTGCATATTCCTTGCTGCTAAGACTCGACCCAATTTCTGTGCTGCTTCTATGTATTGTGGTTTAGTACCAATAGTACTACCGCAAAATACACAGATGTTCTCAACTCGTCTTCTTGAAGTGGCTTCCATTTTTTTTTATGTATTTCTTTCTCAAATTAGGATGCCTTCAAAAGTGCAATGACGGGCTGAATTTATAGTACCTGAAAAGGGTGAGTAATAATAGCACTAGTATCTTCCAAAGGAAGCTTGTTAGCTAAACAACAAAAGAAATCGTGAAAGGTCAAAAAGTCTGGATCCTGTCTACGAAAATAAAGATAATTACAAAAAAAAGCAAATCAAAGCAATAATTAAGGCAACGGAATTGTGTACGCAATACGCCACTTGCTTAGTATAAATTCATTAGGATGCGTCTCAAGAAATCATTCCTTATTCAGCCATCGTTAATGAATTGTTTCTCTCTCTTTAATTGCCAAACACAATTCCTTCTGTCTTAAAATGCTCCGTTTGTGCCTTTCCCTACAAAATAACACACAAAATTAAAAAGTTCACACAAAATACAAATATGAAAATAAAATTACAACAAATTGCATGGGTTGCCTCCCTGCTAGCGCTAAATTTTTCGTCTTCAGCCAGACGTGACTGAAATCCATCTGTTAAGGAGGTTTCAGCGTCGTTTTGGATGTCCTATCAAAGACAATCCCGTGAGCGTTGCTTTTGAAGGGTCTCTTCCAACGGTAAAGTGGCAAAAAGAATTTTGTCTCATTCAGTGCTCGTGCCACCTTTTTTAATCTTTGTTGCTCCAGTGATTCCTGAAAAGAAAGAAAGAAAATCAGGAGGTCTTGTATGGTGCTTGACTTGGAATGGAAGTTCCATTCTGTCAAGCTTCTGGTTGATATCTTTATATTGTACTCCCCAAAACAGCGATGTTTTTCCTGAATGCTCTGGATCTTTAATAGTTCAGACATTTGCTCCTCCATTTGCTCTGTTTCTTCTTGCTCCACCTTTTCTTCACAGATGAGTTTGAAAATTTCTGCATTCAGCTCTTCATCTGTCATCTGTGAAATACATGTTTCAAAATTTTCAACCTGAGGAGAAATGTTAGTTTTTAGGTCTTCATCCTCTGATCTGGTTGAAATGATTGGCTCAGGTAGATCTTCATCAAACATTTGTGCAATGGAATCTCCAAGATCTTCATTTTGAGGATACAGAATTCCATCCTCAATTTTTGATGCAGTTGGCACAAACAGCTCAGTTTCATCCTCGTCAGAATCTGAAAATAGAAATCAAATCGAGACTTTGTCGGTTCGGGTTCCTGAACTGATACCTCTCTGGTTCTTGATCTCTCAGCCTCCTCTTTTGCTAAAGTGTCATCGTGAAATGTTTGGTACTCTGAGGCTTCATCTCAGAAATGATTCTTGAGGTATATAGCTCTGGTTTTCTATTAATTGTCTGATCTGATCTGTCATTCTCTGTATGGATCCTGCGTTACTCTGAATTTGTGCATCAAATCGAACTGCTTGTTCTTTGAACGTGTGAATCAATTGATCTTCCTCAGATGGTTCTGGTTCTTGATAAGAATCGAAGGAAGATGGTGGATAAGATAGAAAATGTGATGATTCTTCGTACCTTGGTTGATTCCAAAAATTCTGCCACTCTGAAAGGTAAATACATTGATCGCTCGGGTGGTTGCCATCACAAATTACACATCTCCCATTTCATTCTGTTGAGCAAATGTAGTATTGCTTGATTCTGGCATCCAGTGATATTCGTTGGGCTGAACAACAGGCCTCAGAAAACTGGACTGTTGCTCCCAGATTTGGGGTGTATCTTCTTGTAAAGCTCGTGATTTTCAATCTCCCAGTAGTGTTCCATTTTTTTATCACCTGAAAACAAAAGAAATAAAAATTACAAAATAAAGAGAAGAAAATTAGATATAAGTAAATTTGATAGTTTCAAAATTAACAACTCAAGAAAAATAAGTCCCCGGCAACGGCGCCAAAAACTTGACCGGCGTAAACACACACGTATAACGCAAGCGCACGTATCGTTCAAGTAGTATAAAAATATCGATCCCACGAGGACTTAATTCCTACTGTTGTTATTAATTGTTGATACTATTTATTTACAAATATCTAATTATAGGGAGAAGGGAATTGATTGCTTGAAATGATTTGATTTGTAGATTTACTAAATAAATAAAAAGACAAAAGATAAAGAAAATACTAAGGAAAATAAAAAGACTTAAAGATCTAGGGTTGTGAATCTTTCTAATATCAATTAAAAGATGAAGTAGTTAAATCATAGTTGGGTAAATTATTGAATTATTAATCTGGAACACTAAATTATGTAAAAGCCTCTTCCGAATGATCATTTACAAATACCTAGTATAATCCAATTGAACCATATGTCTATGTCAATTAAATTACCTAGATTCATTAAGATTGAGTTCCAATTATGACTACCCCCGCCCAACAGGTATATTCCTATCCTGTAAGGAAATCTATTAAAGGTTTATCTATCCTTAAAGAAGATCGTGGGTTGTTGAGACTAAGGTCTTAAACTTAAAATCCCTATGTCTAGTTCATTTTAAGTTTATCTAAATCAATTTTATTAATGGCCAATTAATAAAAAGGCATTAAGATTATGACTCAATAAATAACTCTTTTAAATTACTCAAACTATAATCTAACCCTTTTAAAACCGGTTATATTAGATTTTATCACAACCCTAGATATTTAATTTAGTTACTATACATAATTAAAACTGATATAAACTTAAAAGACAGAAAATGAAATTGCAGAAAGTAATTAAAATAAATAAATGAAATGCTAAGGTAAAAGGAAATAACTTCTACTATATACTATTTAGATATCTCCCATAAAATAATAATATATTAACTTGTGATATTTTAAACCAACCGTCCAGAATGGCGGTATCCTGATTAAGTCAAATTCAAATATACCAGCCATAAGGCGGAACAGAAATATAAATTTAAACCAACCGACCTAGAATGGCGGTATCCTCATTAAGTCAGGTTTAACCAGTTTAAATTGAATAACCAACCGACCTAGAATGGCGGTATCTCTTTTTATTAATTCAGATTTTAAATAGTTTATATATCATATTTTAAGGGAGATTAATCTAAATAGCAAAAGTAAAAGAATTACCTTATTACCTCAGCATAGAGAGCGTTACCCCCTCATGGATGGTTAGAATTACTACTACAAAGCGAAATAAAACTGAATAAAAGAAGAAAATATGAAGAACTCTCAATTATTTATAAGGATTTCAGAGGAAGAGGTACATTTGAAACTAAAAATTCGAAATCTATTTATAGGCAAAAAAATCTAATTTTTTATTATTATTTTTCTGATTTTTATTATTTTATTATTTTATTATTTTATTATTATTTTTTTTGGATCGCTGAATTTTCGACACGTGGCATGGTGTGCTAAAAATGACGGCTCGTTGAATCTTTGACACGTGGCATGGTGGTGCAATTACCAAAATACCCTCGGTGTCGGGACGCCCAAAATTACCAAAATACCCTTTTTGCCAAATTTCACAATTTTGCTCCAAATCACCTCCAGAATATCTTGAAACTTTATTTCGGTGTCGGGATGTCCAAAATTACCAAAATTTGTGTCGGGACGTCCAAAATTACCAAAATACCCTTTTTGCCAAATTTCACCAAATTTCACAATTTTGCTTCAAATCACCTCCAGAATGTCCTGAAACTTTATTTATCTACAAAATAACACAAAACACATCAAAATATTCACAAAACTCAAGAAACTATACAAAATTAAGTTAAATGAGTGGGAAATAGTGATACATTATCACTCATCACTGACCACTTGATTTCATTCAACTTTCCCAGGAAAAAATTTCAACCTTGAAGAAGTTGTACAACACACTTCTACCTGGTTCTAATTGTTGCGCACTATTTTTTTATCATGCCATTTCTTGGTCTTTTCTTTGTATAATCTGGCATTCTCATAAGCCTGTAGGTGAAATTCCTCAATTCGTTGAGTTGGTGGAGTCGGTTTTCTCCTGCTCATTGTCGATCAAGATTTAACTTCTTCAGTGCCCAATACGCCTTGTGTTCAAGCTCCACTAGCAGATGGCATGCTTTCCCAAATACCATTCGATATGAGTATATACCAACGTGTGTCTTGTAAGCTGTCCGATAGGCCCATTATGCGTCATCTAGTTTTGTAGACCAGTCCCTCCTTGTTGATCCAACGGTTCTTTCCAAGATTCTTTTGATCTCCCTGTTTAAAACTTCAACCTGTCCATTTGACTGTGGATGGTAAGCAGTGGCAACTTTATGAGTAACTCCGTATTTGATAGGATTGCATCGAAGTATTTGTTGCAGAAATGTGTGCCACCATCACTGATAATCGCCTGAGGTGTTTCGAAGCGAGTGAAAATATTATTTTTAAGGAATTTTATCACCACTTTTGAATCATTGGATGGCAGTGCAATTGCTTCAACCCATTTGGAGACGTAGTCTACTGCAACTAGTATGTACAGGTTTCCAAATGATAGAATAAAGGGTCCCATAAAATCGATCCCTCATACATCAAATATCTCTACTTCCAGAATGTTCTGCAGAGGTCCTTCATTTCTCCTTGAAATATTTCTCGTTCTCTGGCACCTGTTACATTGAAAGCAAATAGATAAGCATTTTTAAAAAGAGTGGGCCAGAACAAACCTGATTGTAGGACTTTGGCTGCAGTTTTATTCCCGCTGAAGTGTCCACCGTCTGGTGATGAATGACAATGTTGCAAGACACTGTTGAACTCCTTATGTGGAACACAACATCTCAATAATTGATCAACACAGCGTTTGAATAGGTACGGCTCATCCCAGATATAGTGTTTGACTTCTTTGAAGAACTTCTTCTGTTGCTGAGTTGTCCATTCCAATGACCATTTTCCCGATACTATGTAGTTGACATAGTCAGCATACCAAGGGACATCATGATGTTTTATGGAAAACAAATGTTCATCTGGAAAAGTTTCTTTGATTATTACTTCTTTACCAGCTGTTTCTCCATTCTCGAGCCTCGATAAGTGATCTGCCACTTGGTTTTTCTGTCCATTTCCTGTCTCGGATCTCCACGTCAAATTCTTGCAGTAGAAGTATCCAACGGATCAATCTGGGTTTGGCATCTTTCTTCGCGATCAGGTATTTGATTTCTGAATGATCTGTGTAGACCACCATTTTGGGACCCAGCAGATAAGAGCATAATTTATCAAAAGCGAACACAACTGCGAGCAACTCATTTTCAGTGGTTTTGTAGTTGAGTTGAGCTTCATTCAAAGTTCTGCTAGAGTAATAATTGGTGTGGAAAACTTTTGTTTTGTGTTGTCCCAAAACTGCACCTACAGCAAAATCACTAGCATCGTACATCACCTCAAATGGAAGAGTCCAGTCTGGTGCGACTATGATGAGGGCAGAGACCAGCTTTTATTTTAGGATCTCAAAAGATTCTTGGCATTCTTTGGTGAAGTTGAAAGGCACATCCTTCTCCAGAAGATTGCATAGAGGTTTAGAAATCTTTGAGAAGTCTTTGATAAATATCATGTAAAAGCCAGCATGTCTGAGAAAACTCTGAATCCCTTTGACTGATGTTGGTGGAGGTAGTTTTTCAATTGTTTCAATCTTTGCTTTGTCTACCTCGATCCCATTTTGTGAGATCTGATGTCCAAGGATGATGCCTTCCTGCACCATGAAGTAGCATTTCTCCCAGTTGAGTTCCAGGTTGGTATCTTCGCACATTTGTAACACATGTTCCATATTTTACAAACAGTGGTCGAAAGAATCTTCAAACATAGAGAAATCATCCATGAAAACCTACATACTTTATTCTAGCATGTCTGAGAAGATAGCCATCATGCAACGTTGAAATGTGGTAGGGGCATTACACAGTCCAAATGGCATTATGCAGAAAGTGATAGTACCATACAGACATGTAAAATTGGTTTTCTCCTGATCTTCTGGGGCGATGGAAATCTGATTATACCCTGAATATCCATCCAGAAAATAATAGAACTCATGTCCCGCTAGTCTGTCCAGCATCTGATCAATGAATGGCAGCGGAAAATGGTCTTTCCTTGTTGCTTTGTTCAACTTCCGGTAGTCCATGCATACTCTCCATCCAGTCATCGTTCTTGTTGGAATCAGCTCGTTCTTTTCATTTGTGACTACGGTAATTCCTCTTTCTTTGGCACACATACACCCAAGTGCTGTCTGAGATGGGGTAAATGTTGCCGGCATTCAACCATTTGATAATCTCTTTCTTCACGACCTCTTTCATGATTGGATTTAGTCTTCGTTGATGCTCCACTGTGGGTTTGTACTCGTCATTCATCAGAATTTTATGCATGGAAAATGATGGGCTAATGCCTCGAATGTCTGCTATAGTCCAGCCAAAGGCTCTCTCGTATTCTCATAACACTCTCAGTAACTTTTCTTCTTGCTCCAATGTTAGTGAAGAAGAAATAATCACAAGTAATTCAGAAGAGTTTACCTGAGATGGCTCGGCAGTAGGTTCAGCTCCAACTGCGGTGGTTCTTCAATCAAAGGCTTGATTCGCTCCTTTTTCGGGAGTTCCAGACTTTCAACTGATGGTGTTGATTTGAAATGAAACGACTTGTCAAGATAGTTAATACATTCCAGGATTTCAGCATCTAGCTCGTTGTCAGTCATATTGGAGATGCAAGATTCAAGTTTATCCATGGGAGGTGGTTCAGTATCCTAGATGATACTATCAACAACATCAATTCTGAAACATTCCTCATTCTTTTCATCACTCGGAAATTTCATGGCTTTGAAAACATTGAAGGTAACTTCTTGGTCCTGAACTTTCATGGTTAGTTCTTATTTTTATACATCAATAACAGTTCGACCTGTAGCCAAAAATAGTCTCTCAATGATGATATGAACATTTTTGTCTTCTTTCATGTCAATGATGATGAAATTTGTTAGGAGAATGAGTTTGTCAACTTTGACCAGCACATCTTCAATGACTCCTCTCAGAAATATGAGCGTTCGATCAGTACAAAGAGACCGAGGTGAGCATTGCTTCTCTAATCTGTAGTTTCCTGTGAATCGAAAAAGGCATCAAATTAACACTTGCACCTAAATCACATAAAGCCTTACCAATATAATGTTCTCCAATGGTGCATGGGACAATGAAACTGCCAGGATCTTTCAACTTTGGGGGGAAGTTTCCTCTGTATGATGGCGCTGCATTCTTCTGTCAATGCTACTGTCTCGTAATCTCCGTTTTCGTGAAAGAATATCTTTCATGAATTTGACATAGCTGGGAATTTCTTCCAATGCTTCTACAAATGGAATGTTGATGTGCAGCTTTTTGAAGACCTCCGAGAATCGAGCAAACTGCTTGTCCAGTTTGTTTTTCTGAAGTCGCTGTGGAAAATGTGGAGGTAGAGTGATTCTTTTTGGTCCTTTGCTTCTTTTTCCTCCATTTATAGAACTGCATCTTTTGGAACTTCTTCAATGGATTCCTTGATTCCAACATCTTTTTTGATTTCAGTACTATTTTTCAAGGTAATAGCTTGACATTGCTCATTCATTCGGTTCCTTAGATTTAGTTCTGTGTTGCTGGGAAGATTTCCTGGCGGTCTGTAACTCTGAGCATTGGTCAGTTGTCCAATTTGATTCTCTAGTGCCTTGATAGAGGCAGATTGGCTTTGAAACATTGCATCATATGTTGCTTGTTGCTTTTTGAACATCTCTGCAATCCATTATTTCATTTATGGTTTTTTTTCAAACTCATGGCCTTTGTTTTGTTGTTGGAATCCAGATGGTGGATTGTTATTTTGCCCTGAATTGTTACTCCATGAAAATTTAGGATGATTCCTCCACCTTGGGTTGTAGGTGTTGGAATATGGATTGTTCCTCTGCCTGTTGAAATTATTGACATAATTCACTGTCTCTTTTTGTTGATTTGGCTCTGGTCCTCCTCCATAAGGTGAACTTGTGGCTCCAGCAATGTTTACAACTTGCGCGTTGAGTATTTCCAGGCATTTACACATCTGATCCAACTTAGTATTCACTGCTGAGTTGGCTCTAACTTCATAAATTCCTGCAATTCGTTGAATCATACTCTTTTCTGTTGGCCACAAGGAATTGTTGTTAGCCATTTCTTCGATTAAGTCCCAGGCTTGATCTTTTCCTTTTTCCATTAGTGCTCCTCCAGTAGCAGCATCAATTGTGGTTCTCATTATTCCAGAAAGTCCATTATAGAAGGTTTGGACTTGTAGCCATTTTGGAATCTCATGGTGAGGACATTTTCTGAGCAAATCCTTGTACCTTTCTGTAGACAACAGAAACTGGGCGACGCCGTCCTAGGCTCGCGGCCTAGCTGAGAAATATGAAATAACATGGAGTCGCCACCCGGTGTGAACCGGGACAAAGATTTAAGGCCGCACTCACCCCTCGCAAGGGAAGACCTCAAACCGTTGGGTTCGGAATGGTCCCTTACTTATGTCGTTTGTAATGAATGGATTTGTGCAATATTAACCAAGTCTACACAACATGCTTAAGAACAACCTATTAACCATGCATAAAACATCATCATGCTAAACAACCTAATCATGCATAAGAAAATAAATATCATACTAAACGACTACATCATGCTTAGAAACAACCAACTAATCATGCATTAAACATCATACTAGACAACCTAATCATGCATAGGAAAATAAATATCATACTAAACAATTAAATCATGCTCAAGCACAACCAACTAGTCATGCATAAAACTATAACATATTAAACATCCTAATCATGCATAAAGCAATAATAAACTTAAACGATTACATCATGCTTAGAAAATAAATAACGGAAATAAGATAAAAGAGTGCCCTCAGGTCTTACCTTTTAGTCGCTATCCGGGAGTGCGTTCCACGGTGCCGGAAGGGTTAGCATCCCACTGTTCTCACTGATCCGTTGTTTCCGCTGTTTTGTCCGGGTTCGCCGTTTTCATTATTTTCGTCCGTGATTTTTCTGTTATTTTCACTCGCTTTTTTGTATTTTCTTTTTCAACTCAAATCTCTCTGTTTTTAAATCCAATTTTTATTCTCTCTCTTGGGTAATTCGTGGGTTATTTTGGTCACGGTTTTGGGAGTCTTTTCACGTGTGCATGTCACATGCCTGGGGGATTTTTTGTGCGTGAAAAGCTTGGGTACGTGGGCTGTTGTGTAGGGCTTGAAGTGCCGTGGGAGTGAAGATGATTCAGAGGTGTCGATGATGATGCTCGGCAGTGAGGGGTGCAGTTCGTTGGCTTCGTTGATGGCGTGTGTGCGTGCAGTGGGCTGGTTCACGTGGATAGGATTCTGGCCGTGAGCGTGATGAAGGGCTGATGAATGGTCAATGGGCAGTGCATTACTTTAAGGTTTGTTGGCTGTTTCTTTTGGTCATGATGAAGGCTCAAATGGAGGGGTTATGTGCGTGTTTTAGGGCAGTGAATACGTGAGCAATAGGGGCTGATTCAGGGGCAGTGTTTGCGTGAGTTGTGCCTTGGTCGTGAGAGTTGAAGGCAAAAATGGAGAGGGTGTTTCCCAGGCGATGTGGGATAGAGGGAAAGGATGGCTGCTTGGGCGTGAGCAAGGGAGGGGATTTCCTTGGCAATGTGGGACAAAGGTAGATGTTGATTTGGGGTGACAAAGGGATGTCTTCAGAGGTACTTTGGCGTGAGGTTGAGAGGTTATTTCAGGGGTTCTTGCGTGTGAGTAGAGGGCTGATTTGAGGGGCTATTGGGCGTGAGTAGGGGCTGGTTCAAGGGTTGGGGGAAGTGGCGTCAATGTGCTGCTATTGACGTGTTGAACAAGGGCTGTGTGCGTGGATTGTGTGTGGCTACTGGAAGGGTTTTATGCGTGAGCTGCAGTGTTGTCGTGAGCATGAGGGGGTTGTTGTTGAAGTGGTCGAGGGTTCAGTGAGAGAGAGGGCTGCCGAGAGGTTCCAAATGATGAGTCCAGTGAGGGATGGAATGAGGGCTTGTGTTATTCAAGTCAGTGAGGGTTGCAGGGTTATGCGTGATGAGGGGTGGCTGGTCAGAGGGTGAGGGCTGAGGAGAAAGTGGTGTTGAGGGCTTCTGAGAATGAATCTGGTTTCAGTGGAAGTTGGGCGTCCTTGTGCTGGGTGTGAATGAGGGCTGGTCTTCGCAAGGTCTGGATGGTTTCTCTTGTTGGGCGTGTGTGACTGCTTGATTTGTGGGCTGTGAAGTAGTGTGGGAAATGGGTTGCTGGTCGAGAGAGAATCTGATGATGAAGGGGCCGTTAAGGGTCAGGTTAGAGGCGTGAAGCTGGGCAAATCATGAGGGGTTATGGCGTGGCTAGGTAAAGCGGTGAGGGTTGCGTGGCTTATGCGTGAACTGTCTTGAGGTTAATGTGTATGATGGGCTGCTAGGTGGCTAGATAAATGTAGGTAGTGAGAGTGCTATGTTTTGTGAGCTTTTGGGCGTGAACTCTCTGGGCTGAACGTGGATGGCTAGGGTTTTTATGTGGCAAAGTGAGTCCAGTCCCCCTGCGTGAAGGTGATGAAGGGTTTATATGGTAGTTGTTTTTGAAGTGAGAGAGGGAGAGACAGCATGGGTGCTTATGGGTAGTAGCATGGGCGTGCAGAGTGGTTATGGATGCATGGGTGGTTTGCAGTGTATGGGGTGTGAAGGAATAATGGTTGATTGTGGATAGGTGAGAGATGGGTTGTGATTTGTTGTTTTGTATTTGGTGAGTTGTTTAAGTGGGGTGATGGGTTATTGTTCACGTGAAGCATGGGTTTTTGCATGAGTGGGGTTTGTTTATTATTGTTTTGAAAATAAAATAAAAAGAAATGGAGAGTGGGATGCATGGTGATGGCCGAATATGGGGACAAGGTGGGGAAATTAATTTGGTTTAATTAAGTGTTAATTTATGTGTGTGTATGGAATGTGCGAAGGGTGTATTTTAATTTGTGATTTACTTCTTCGTTATTTATGTTAAAATTATCATTTAATTTGTTGGTAATTTTTAATGATTTAATTTAGTTCAAATTAATTTAATTGGTTGGTGAATTTTAATTTGCATGGAAGTTAAAGGGTCACAAGCGAGGGAAATTAGAGAGAGAAAATATGTGTGAGAAAGAGCGAGGAAAAAAAGTTCCGAGCGAAGGATGATTCTAAAATGGAAAAGGCGACGATGAACCCGAAGCAAACGAGCGAATAAAATCCACAAAACGTCAATTCTTGACTTTCCTTTCCGACGACCGCTTTCCGCGACTTCCACGACATGAAAAGGTAGTGCCTCCTTACGAGGCTCGTCATTGGGCATGATATGCAAAAATGCAGTGTCTACACTTTCCCAAGCTTCTTAGAGAGTTTCCGAGTCATGTTGTACAAAGGATGTGATGTCATTCCTCAGTTTTGTTGTTCTGGCTGGTGGAAAATACTTTGCAAGGAATTTGGTGGCTAAAGTGTTCCAAGTTGTGATGGAACCTGCTGGTAGTGAATGTAGCCAAGCCTTTGATCTATCTTTCAAGGAATATGGAAAAACACACAGTCTCATAGCTTCTTCAGCTGCTCGGTTGTAATTGAAAGTGCCGCAAACTTCCAAGAAGTTACTGATGTGGGCATTAGGATCTTCAGTTGCATCCCCCCAAAACTGATCTGACTGTTGTATCATCTGAATAAATGTTTTGATGTCACACGTATTTGCTGGTAATGGAGGAAGTACAATACAGGAAATGAGGCCATCAACCACTGGAATGGTTCTGTCTTGAATAGGAATTGGTGGTGCAACTTCTAAAGGTTCAGGTTCAATGTTGATAAGTGCTTATTGGCCTTCTCACCTTTCCCTTCTCAATTGTCTGATGGTTCTTTCAATTTATGGGTCAAGTGGTCGGATTTCAAAGCTTCTGGTTCGTCTCATATAGTGTCTGAGAACCTGAAATAAAAGAAAACAGAAATAATAAGTAAAACGAAAAATTATACAAGTAACGTATCCAACCCCAAATCTAATAGTGAAAGATAAATAAGTCACCGGCAACGGCGCCAAAAACTTGACCGGTGCAAAATCACACGCGTATAACGCAAGCGCACGTATGGTTCAAGTAGTATAAAAAGTATCGATCCCACGAGGACTTAATACCTAGGCTATTAATTTGTGAAGCTAAATGTTTACAAGTATATAATGGAATGGTTGTTTTGATTGGATGGTGACTTCAAAATTAAAACAAGTAAATAAAAAGGCGCGGAAATAGGTTGAGGAAAATTCAAATTTATAAAACTATCCAGGGTTGTGATTTTTTCCAATATCTTTTTAAAGATGAAGTGGTTATTTCATGCTTGTGTAATATATTGGTTTACTAATGGAACACAAAATTCTGCAAAAGCCTCTGTCGATAGTCGGATGCAAATATCTAGTGTAACCCAATTAATCATATATATATGTCAACCAAGTTACCTGAATTCATTAAGACTAAGTTCCAATTGTGGTTACCCCCGCCCGACAGGTATATGTCTATCTTGTAAGGAAATCTATTAAAGGGTTATATATCCTCAAGGAAGATCGTGGGCTATTAAGTCTAAGGCTGAAACCTAAAATTCCTTTGTCAAGTTTATTTTAAGTTTACCCGATCAATCTTATTAGTGGCCAGTTAACAAGAAGCATTAAGCTTAAGACTTAATAAGTAAACCTTTATATTACCCAAACTATAAAATAACCCTTTATAAACCGGTGATATTGGAATTCATCACAACCCCAGATAACGAACTTAGTTACGACCCATATTTACGAAAAGCTTAAAAATAAAAGACATAAAGTAAAATACTGAAAAGTAAATGCTGGAAATTAAAAAGGAAAAAGTATAATAAAAGAAAATGTTGGGGTTAGAGGATCCACTTCTATTACCACTATTTTAGATATCTCCTTTAATATAATATATTAACTTGTGTGATAATACCAACCAGCCATATAGGCGGTATCCTGATTAAGTCAAATTAATAATGAATTATCAACCGACCAACAGGCGGTATACATGCTTAGTTAGGTTAAAACCAATTTATAATTAATTTCCAACCGGCCAATATAGCGGTATCCTCATTAAGTCAGGTTTTAAATAGTTATATATTATAATTAAGGGAGATTAATCTAAATAGCAATAATATAAATTTTACCTTTTACCCCAGCAGGGGGAGTTACCTCCTCATTACTGAAAAGTAAAAACTGAAAAAGTAAAGAAAGGTAAGTACTGTGCGTAAGAGTAAATTGCGTAAAAGTAAAGAAAATTAATTACATAACTGAATTTAAACAAAAAGATACAATCCTCTTAGTATTCTCAAGGAATTACAGAGAGAAAAGTATGAAATGAATTGAAATTTTTGGTTGAATTTATAGGCATGAGTAGGCTGGGCGCATCGCGACGCGCCACCCTTTGAGCATCGTGATGCACCGTAAATCGCAGCGTGGAACGCGGAGATGCTGACATGTGGCGGGCTCCGAATTATTGGCTTCATGTCGCGATGCATAAGAATGCGCTTGCGTCGCGACGCTGACATCAGCATGACGTCAGTAATGACGTGTCTTCAATGATGAGTGTCGGCAGCATGTGATGGTGACACGTGTCCGGCGCACGTTAGCATGATCGGCGCACGTTAGTGGCGTATTTTAGCAGGAGGCACACGTTAACACAACACATTTTGGAAAATTTCTTTGATTTTGACATATGTCCCGGCGCACATTAGCGATCGCGACACATATTTCGGGTCACGACGCATAAATGATAGTTCTGCCCTTTTTGTCCGTTTTTCACTGTTTTGGCCCCAAATCACCTCCAGAGAGTCCTGAAACTTCATTTATCAACAAAATAACACAAAACACATCAAAATATTCACAAAACTCAAGAAACTGTACAAAATATTAAGTCAAATGAATGACAAAGATTCATACATTTACCACTCATAAAAAAACAAACCAATAAATTCATCAAATGCCTCAGATCAGATCGAGGCGGTGAATACATGAGTGAAGAATTCAGAAATTATTTACGGGAGAATGAAATTCTCGCCTAATATAGCCCACCAAGAACACCTCAACACAATGGAGTGTCTGAGCATATAAACTGTACTTTATTGGATATAGTGCGAATGATGATGAGCTATATAGATCTTCCTTATTTCCTTTGGGGTTACGCTTTACAAACTGCTGCCTACATACTTAATAGGGTTCCATCGAAAGATATTTCTATGACCCTCTATCAGATATGGTTTCGTATAAATCCAAGTCTTAAACATTTAAAGATTTGGGGTTGTCCTAGATACGTTAGAATTACACAGAGGGATAAACTAGCACCCATGGGGTATAAATGTAGGTTCGTTTGATATCCTGATAATTCCATGGGATATCAATTCTATGATTCTGAACAACGAAATGTATTTTTTGTTCGTTTTGCAACTTTTCTTGAAAAATAATTTTTAAGAGAAAGTGGGAATTGTAGAGAGATTAAACTTGATGAGTTTGATCCAAACATTAAGGAACCTGAGATGGAACCAGATATCTAATTAGATGAAGGATCTACAACTAAGGTACTATGTAAGTCGAATAGAATATCAAGGCCTCCCGAGAGACTGTTTTTAACATCTAATGTGAGCCTTGACGTTCTCCTCTTGGAGGAAACAGATCTGACTATGTATAAAGAAGCGATATTGGATATCGATTCTGGAAAATGGCAGGAAGCCATGAAATCCGAAATGGATTCAATGCATGCCAATCAAGTCTGGGACTTAGTTGAACTTCCTGAAGGAGTTAAACCTATTGGCTGTAAATGAGTTTACAAAAGAAGCGAAGCCCGATGGAAATGTGGAAACCTTTAAGGCTCAACTGGTAGCGAAAGGTTACACTCAACGTCCTGGGATTGACTATGAGGAAACTTTTTCACCAGTAGCCATGCTAAAATCCATTAGGATTCTTTTAGCCATTGATGCATATCACGACTATGAGATATGGCAGATGGATGTGAAAACCACTTTCCTAAATGGATTCCATGAAGAGGATATCTATATGGAACAACCAGAGGGTTTCGTATCCAGTGAGACTTCAAACTTGGTTTGTAAGCTCCAAAAGTCTATTTATGGACTTAAACAGGCATCCCAAAGCTGGAATCGTCATTTTGATGAGATAATTAGATTATCTGGATTCATAAAAAACGAGGAAGAACCATGTGTTTATAAGAAAGTTAGTGGAAGCATGATAGTTTTCCTAGTCTTGTATGTAGATGACATCCTTATCATAGGAAATGATATAGGGATGATGCAAAGTGTGAAAGCCTACCTTTGCAAGAACTTCTCCATGAAAGATATTGGTGAAGCTTCCTATATACTAGGTATAAGGCTCTACTGGGATAGAGTTAGGAAGCTTATAGGGTTGTCACAATCGATGTACATAAAAAAGATGTTAGAAAGGTACATTTTTACAAACTACAAGGCAGCAAATGTACCTTTCTGATATGGCATACATCTTTCGAAGAAAATGGCACCTCAAACTGAGGGAGAGAGAGTTAGGATGTCTAACTTGCTATATGCTACTTGTATTGGAAGCATAATGTATGATATACTATGTACTAGACCTGACATCAGTTTCAGCGTCAGTGTGACCATCCGATATCAATCTGATCCAGGTAATAATCATTAGACAGCCGTGAAACATATCCTGAAATATCTTAAGGGTACTAGGGATAAGTTTCTGATATATGGAGAAAATGAACTACAAGTTAAGGGTTATACAGACTCCGACTTCTAGAGAGATCCAGATGATATAAAATCTACATCAGAATACATATTTACCCTTAACGGTGGTGTTGTTAGTTTGCGTTGTTCAAAGCAAGGCTCAACAGCTGATTCCACCACTGAGGCGGAATTTATAACGGCTTCAGAAGCTGCTAAAGAAGTTGTTTGGATTAGAAATTTTATCACAGAACTTGGCGTTGTGCCTAGTATTGCGGATTCGATCCCATTACACTGTGATAATAATAAAGCCATCGCGCAGGCTAAGGAGCCGAGGGCGTATTCCAAGTCTAAACACGTGGAAATAAAATACGCATAATTAGAGACATAATTGAACGGAAAGACATAGTGGTCTTGAAGGTTCAAGGACAAGACAATATAGTAGACCCGCTTACAACGGCATTCCCTCCTAAGTTATTCGATAAACATGTGGAGGAGATGGGACTACGGTACCATCCAGATTGCACTAAGCAAGTGGGAGTTTGATGGAGTTGGTGCTTAAAGTGCCAATCTGAATTGTATATTTTATTATTTATTAATAATAACTACATTTTTCATTTCATACTTTATAATGGTATTGTCATTATGCGTATTAGATTGATGTATAGATATGCTAAGAATGACATCGACCTTAGAATACTTTTGACACTAGGTGTAAACTATTCTTAAAGTAAATATTCCTTGTCGTTGATTTTGGAATACGGTCGAATTCTGATAATCTAGAAGACTAGCACATGTCTTATATTAGAATTTGAGTTCCAATTGATTAACGCGATGTACCATGAGTTTTGAAAACTCGTATAGACATATGGGTATTCATTGAAGTGAATACCGAATGACTCACAGACGATTCCTAATAGTTGGAAGTACACACCACCATTAATAGGAATCTCCTCGAGTCGAGTAGCATATGTAATCCTTTGACTATAGGATAACAATGATTTTGTGTGAGATCTTCCACACTTTGATGCCATGTATACCATAAACCTTTCATGGTCTAGCCTCTAAATGTTCGTTGGGTGTGGACCGATGCACTCAATAATCAAGTGTAAAGCAAGATATGATCCATCAGCCCATATATGTACAATAAGGGGTTTAGGTATCCATGTGAGTAAATTCACGATTCTTAAAGGCTTTGGCCAAAGCCGATCGCCTAGGGTGGATCAAAAGTGCAGAGATAAGATTTCGTTATAACATGTGTGGCAATGAACAACAGAAATAAGATATCAGAGTGTTAAGTGATACGTAAACAAAATGAACATAGTAATAGGTAGTAAATATGCAATGACTAAAATAACACAGAAAGTAATGCCATAACGGGGATAACGCCTAAAATAAATAAAGGCTACAAATTCATATGTCGATGGTAAAACAGTAACTATAGTAGCGATGTCATGACATGCCAATGACAAAAGAGCAAAATAACAATAATAAAATCACATATACGCAAAGATAGGGTATGCCCCCTCATCGGCCTAGCCTCGGAGAGGCCGGGCTGGACATGGTCATAGTTGGTCGGATATAATAATTAACTTTTATCTCTGGCCGGACTTACTGGGAGTTTGACCGGATGTACTGCATAGAACAGAAACACAAAAACACATGCCAATGAAATCATATATAGTGAACATACATTCTGGATGTAACAGTAATGAAATGGCCATCTCCCAATGGTACGTAGAGTTGTATCTCGAGTACGAACCATATTTTCATCCATTCGAAATCAGTTATAGAACTTACATTTGGGTTTCCATCCTATATACCACGGGATTATATGACCGGATATAAAGCAGGTCCGACCAGAGATAATACAAATATGGTCGGACATCTTTTACAAATCAGACAATGAATAAAGCATGCATAACCAAACATATAGGGATATAAAAAATAATAAATATAATGACTAAATGCAAATAAGATAATAAAAAAACCAGATGTGAAAACAAATACATATATATAACATAATATATGTGTATATCCTCTCGGTCTAGCTTCGGAGAAGCCTAGCTGAATATGTTGACTACGTGCCTAATATGTGCTTAGTGGTGTGCATGTACAACCAGACGTGCCCTATAGCCGATCAGATATATTGTATAACAAGCAGAATCTAAAACAAATTATAATAAAGAGAATGGTGTTGGAGTTGGTGCTTGGAGCGCCAATCCGAATAATGTATTGTACATTATAGTTTATTATTTATTATGTATATTAGATTGATATATATAAATATGCTGAAAATGAAATCGACCTTAGGATAGTCATGTAGAAATGTTGGATATTGGGTGGTCTGACATTGGGATAATATTACTATTATAAATTATTCTTAAAGTAAATATTCATAATCGTTGGTTTTGGAATATGATCGAATTCCTATAACCTGCAAGACTAGCACATGTCGTATATTGGAATCAGAGTTCCAATTAATTAACCCGATATGTCATGAGCTTTTGAAGCTCGTATAGACATATGGGTATTCATTGGAGCGAATACTGAATAACTCACAGGCGATTCCTATTATTTGGAAGTAATACACCACTGTTAATAGGAATCTCTTTGAGTTGAGTAGCATACGTGATCTTTTGACTATATGATATCATTGATTTTGTGTGTGATCATCCACACTTTGATGCCATATATGTCAGAGATCTTTCATGGTCTAACCACTAGATGTTCGTTGGGTGTGGACCGATGCACTCGTTAATCAAGTGCATATCTAGATATGATCTATCGGCCCATATATGTACAATAGGTGGTTTAGGTATCCATGTGAGTAAGTCATAATTCTTAAGACTTTGACCAAAGCCGATCACCTAGAGTGGATCACATATATCAGAAATGGTTTCTGATTAGTTGTAAAGAATCGTGGACATGAGATGTGCGCCTTGGAAACTTGACGGTGTAATATATGTTTCCTAAGCATAACTCAGATAGCTTATGACAAATGGATTGTTAAACATATGTGATACCCTCGACTTGTATAGTTCAGAAAGGTCATTCGGGTTCTTCGTGAATTCGGAGGTGGTCGAATTGTGTACATATAAGCTAGACTTATATGACGAACGTGTCTGAACTTAGAGAGTCCCACAATATGAAGTGTATTCGTTGAGCACTTGGGTGGCCGATAATATTTGATATTATCAACTAAAATAATTAAGTGTTATTGGATAATATTAATTATTTACTTTAACCTAATTGAATTAATAGGATTAATCTAAAATCACACAAGGACTTTATTATAATTTCATAAATATTTCTATCAATGGAGGATATTTTGGTAATTATAACTAATATGTGTATTTGGCTTGATTTAATTGGATTAAATCAAAGTGCTAGAAATGTAACTAATCCATTAATTAAACTTTGTCTTGATTTAATTGGATTAAATCAAAGTGGTAGACAAATGTGATTAGTTACACCTAATTATATATATTTGGATAAATTGAATTAATCCCACATAAAAGTTGATTAAAATTTTTATTAATTAAAAATTACCTACAATATTTCAATCAAGCTTGAGAAAGATAAAACAAGCAGTGGTTAAAGAAATTAGCCTGAAGAGAAGTTTTGTGAGAGAAGCTTTGGAAGTTCTCTACAATATTTCAACAAAGATCTTGGAGTTAAGCTTGCTAACCTTGAAAGTTCTCCATAATATTTCAACAATGAGAAGAAGATTGGATCTTGTAATCAAGCTTGCTAGGTAAGTTTGATCTTCTCCGAACTATTTTTTCATTAGTGAGATATATAGCGATGAATTATGTATTGGATACATAATAGCATGCTTGATGTTGAAATTAGATTAATTAATTGTTTACGGATACTTTGGAAGTATAAATATAATTTGCTTGTGAATGAGTCAAAATAATTTTATTGGACATAAATTTAAAATTTGAGTTTGGAACTCTAGATGAATGCTTGGAGCTATTGCTACCATTCTATAATCACTTGACCATATTTGAGTGACTGAGAATTGTTCATGAGTAATTTCATTCGGGGATTCTAATTTGGTTTGTGTTTGGATTCAAAATTTACGTAAGTGCGTATTTAGAATAAATTTATGTTTTTATAAAAATATTTGATATTTTGAAAAATATGATTTTTATTCTATAACACGTGTTGATGTTGATTTTGATATTAAAAATTAATTTAAAGTGTTTGGAAGTGTTTAGGGAAGGTTGTAATGATTTAGGGTTAAACATCTTATTTCCTTCAACTCTCTGAAAAGAGAACTGGAGGAAATCATTTCATTTGTAAACAAATAAAAAAAGGAAATGAATGTTGCGCACAGTGCGTGGCCACTATAGCACATAGTTCGCACGTCGCCTACCCGCACGCTAAAATTTATTTTCTCCTGTTTTTGAGCTTCCGGACTCTTATTCAGTCTCATTTTTTTCCTATACACTCGTAATGGAATATAGTATTTCATTAAATTATTAAAAATTACACCCATGCTTGATATCCATGGTTTAGACCCACTTTCACTGCTCGGAACACTGATCCGACCCTAGGGGTCCCTCATCCACCCCAACAAATGGTGCCCTCAGGTTGTATCAGTTGGGGATTTTAGGGGTAAAAGCAGCGGAATGTGGAAAAACAAATTTTTCCGATTTCAATAATTTTTCTTACGCAATTAAAATAAACTTATTTATTCTAATTACTCAATACTTAAAAATTGAATTTTTTTAACCCAAAAATCAGATTTTTCTCTTAATTGACGTGAGACCCCAAACATTTGTATTTTGATTATTTTAGTCCTAATTTGTCAAATACAAATTTAAGTGATTTCAAATCACTACCAAAATTATTTCTACATATCATATACATCAAAATACGACTCACAACACAAATCCCAATTTTATTGCAAATTGCTGAGAGCCCCCAAAATTTATAATTTTAATCACTTTGGTTCAAATTTATTCAAAAAAAATTTAGATGATTTCCAATCAACACCAAATGATTTGTACATCTTATATACATCATTATACAACACATATATGAAAAGCCCCAATTTTGGTGGAGTTATAAACCCTAATTTCTTGAATTAATCCAAGTAACAAATTAACCAAATTTAAACAAATCCAATACTTTAATCTAATCTCTACAACACCAAACAAGTCTCACCACTTTGAAACAACTCAAGAATAATTCTAGGTCATCAATGAGTGGCCTAAAAACTCTAGAATTGCAACAAGATCATCAAATGATCCAAAGTGTACTTATACGTCATTAATAAGCTTACTTTGTTAAACATACATTCATACATCTTTCATTCATGCTTCCAACCATCATAACACAAACATAAGAGAGTAGAAAAATCTAAGAACTACGCATGTTGTAGCCAAGAACAAAAGGAACAAGTTTTCTTCTAATGGAAAGTTGGAAATACTTACTAAATTCCATTTTTTTTTTATCTCTTCTTGGTTTCTTCTCTTTTTCTCTCAAGTTTCTTTTGTTTTAGGTTATTAGAGGCTTGAAAAAGTGAAGCAAATGAAAAAATGAAAATCTTATATACTAATAGGGTTTGGCCGAATTTGGTAGTAAAGGAAAATTAGATATTTTACAATTTTAATCTTTATTAAACAAGCAAAATACAAAATGATAATCTTTACCTTTAATGTAAAATCAACATTAAATACTAACTAATCATTTCCTAACTTTATCATAATGGTAGATATTATATTTTAATAATTTTAATCATTTAACGATTAAATAATTAATTAAATATAAATATCTCAAATATATGTATTGTATTTACTTTAAATATTCCAAATACATATATTAATGATATATGTCAAATATCATAATTTTACATTTAATTAATATGTATTTAATAAAATCATATATTAAATACAAATACACATTAATTAGGAAATGACCAAAAGGTCTATTTGCATGTATCTTTCGTTTAACCGTTAAATGATTTATAAATAATCAATATTATTTATAAAAGTTGCCCTAGTGCTCTACAAGTATATTTCATTAGTGAGACTCTCTAGGTTCAGGCATATCCATCACGGAATCCAATTTCGTGTCCATAATCTACCCACTCGTAAATTATGACGAACACAGATAAACTCACTGAACCATACATGTCGAGGTCATTGCATATGTATAATCCATTCATCACATGTATCTGGATTATTACAAAGATATAGATATAAACGTCAAATCTCTATAGATATAATCACATCTATGTTTCTATTAGCAATCTCTTAATAACACTTAGAACTCACTTCTACAGTGTACCACGAGCCAATGGTTTTAACAGATTGCTAATTCCATATTGAATACTTATACTATGTACATAGAGCTAACGGATTCTATTTTGACACTCACAAGATATCCTGAGGATAAGTCCACACCCAACAGATAAATGAAGATTTGACCTAAATAGGTCGGTGACGTGACTCCTATCAAAGTGTGGAGGATATCTCATATATCCTCAATGGTATCTCAAGTCAAAGAATCACTATGCTACTCAACCCGAGAAGATTCTTATTGACGTTGGTGTAGCATCTATTAAGAATCTTCGGTGAGTCGTTCAATGTTTATCCGATATAAACACCTACATATCTATACGAGTCTCCAAGACTTATGGTTCATTGAGAATCAACCATTGGAATCCAAGATTCCAATATACGACATGTAACAGTCTCAACGGGTTTACTTACTGACCAAGTAATGTAAACCTTGACAAGGAACTGTTAAAGAAATGATATTGTTATGATACAACTCAATGTCAGTTGTGACGCTTTTACAATTGTATCATAATTAATCATTCTAAGGTCAATTATGTTTTTACCATATATAAGAAATGTTATATAATAGAAACTGTTTATTTTATTCATAAAATATTTACATAAGTATTTACAGGGAAATACATAAGAAAATTGGCGCTCCGAGCACCAACCCTAACAGTTCATTTTACTATAGTTAAGCTCAGAAATATGCCTCTGAATGTTGGATCGCTACTTGGTTGTTGCTGAAAGAATGGGAACTCTAAGGATTCTATTGGTTTCCTCTCATAATTTTTCTCTCCAAATCTCAGGGTTTCAGTTTTGCAGAGTTTCTATAGATAATTTCTGGATGATTATGTGAAGGGGAAGCTCATTTTTATAACAATAGAGGGGGATGAGAATGGAAGGAGGAGATGAAGTCCTCTCTCCCTCTTCAATGGTTGCCAATATGCTGTGTCAGTTATAACTTGAGAGATATTTGGCCGGAAGTACGTCTTAGGACATACATTCGGACGGACATTTCATGTTCGTATTCCAGTAATTGAATATCCACGTGATTAATGACAACTCAATACATATCCGGCCAGATATGCAATTTAAATTATATATCCAACTGGACATGAAATCTGAATTACATATTTGGCTGGATATCAATCAGATCCATTAATTCTAGGGATTGATTTTCAACATATTTTTGACAACTGGATATATCCGACCGAATCTAAGGTTTTTGAGGTATGTCTGGCCGGTGATTCTGGTTTGGATAAAAGGTAGGTCGGACATAGATGATGTTTGGCCATTGTTTGGCTATATTTTCTGAAGTTCCCTTCCCTTTTGGCATTCATCCTTGTAAATTTTCAAGCTTTCAGGGGTGTCCCCACAAAAATCTCACCATCAGGCTATGCGTAAAAAATATAATGTCTATAATTGCCTCCACTTTGGTAGGTTTGTGCAGTGTGTGACAATGTCAAGTCTATCAAAGTCATGCAAGCATTTTTACTTGTCAGGACTGTCGGGCCTTCTCGTACCTACCTGGCTTTGTAGTAGTTTGTTTGGTTGATAGATGGACCTTTGGGCCTTTCGATGGTGATTGTATGATGCCTCGATCCTTTTTGTGACTCTGTGGTAGGTGATGGTCCTCAGCCTTCGTTCTCATGGCTTCATTCCTCATTCCCAAGTATTCATTGTGAGATTTCACCCTAATGAGTGGTAATTATATCACTATTTCCCACTCATTTGACCTAATGAGTGGTAATTATATCACTATTTCCCACTCATTTGACCTAATGAGTGGTAATTATATCACTATTTCCCACTCATTTATCCAAATTGACACGTGGCAGATAAGAATCTGAAATCAGCCAATCACGAGCCGCCATGTCAGCTCAATCATTCAGCTCTCAGCCGCCTTGCCACTTGTCACCTTATTACCTTATCCAGAATCCCACGTGTCGAGCTCTTAACCTGCCCGTCGACAATCACGCGCGTCGCGACGCGAGCAGCGCATCGCGACCCGAGCAGCGCATCGCGACGCGAGCAGCGCATCGCGACGCGGACACCCTACTGACGCCTATAAATAGAGCTCGAAATTTCATTTTCAGATGTACCTTCCTCTCTGAATTCTCTGATATAAATAGAGAGTTTTCTATCTAGTTTCTTTTAAATTTTAGTTTTGTAATTAATTTTTAATTACGTTATGTAATAATAGTAATTTATTTTTTTACTTTTTACAGTTTTTACTATTCAACCATGAGGAGGTAACTTCCCTCTGCTAGGGTGAAAGGTAATTCTTTTACTATGCTATTTAGATTAATCTCCCTTAAATATAATATATTCACTATTTAAAAATTGACTTAAAAAGGATACCGCTATATTGGTCGGTTGGTAATTCATTTTAATCTGGTTTAAACCTGACTAATCAAGGATACCGCCAGATTGGTCGGTTGGTAATTAAATTTCTTACCGCCTATATGGCAGGTTTATTTTGGTTCCGCCTTTATGGCTGGTTGGACTTAATTTGACTTAATCAGGTTACCGCCTATATGGACGGTTGGTAAAATAATCACAAGTTAATATATTATATTAAGGGAGATATCTAAATAGTAAATAGTAAAAGTTGATCCTTTTACCTTAGCATTTTATTTTATTATAATTTACTTTTCAACTTTTTCTTTACCGCAATTACTTTTCAGCATTTTTACTTTATGTCTTTTACTTTCAAGTTTTTACTAGCCCTAGTTATGTGTTGTAACTAAATTAGTTATCTGGGGTTGTGATGACTTCTAATATCACCGGTTTATAAAGGGTTATTTTATAGTTTGGGTAATTTAAAGGTTTACTTATTAAGTTTTAAGCTTAATGCGTCTTGTTAATTGGCCACTAATAAGATAGATCTGGTAAATCTAAAATAAACTTGACAAAGGAATTTTAGGTTTCAGCCTTAGACTTAATAGCCCACAATCTTCCTTGAGGATAGATAACCCTTTAATAGATTTCCTTACAGGATAGATATACCTGTAGGGCGGGGGTAGCCATAATTGGAACTTAAACTTAATGAATCCAGGTAATTTGGTTGACATAGACATATGGTTCAATTGGGTTAAACTGGGTATTTGCGTCTGACCATCGACAGAGGCTTTCGCATAATTTAGTGTTCCAGGTTAGTAAACCGATTTATTACACAAACATGAAATAACCACTTCATCTTTTAAAAAATATTAGAAAGATTCACAACCCTAGATAGTTTTTAATATTGAATTTTCTTAAACCTACTTTCGAACAATTTTATTTACTTGTTTTTAAATTTAAAATCTTCACCATTTCAAATCAATCAATCAACCTGTTAGATACTAGTAATCATTTGACCTCATAAAATTAATATATTAGGTATTAAGTCACTGTGGGATCGATACTTTATACTACTTGAACGATACGTGCGCTTGCGTTATACGCGTGTGATTGCACCGGTCAAGTTTTTGACGCCGTTGCCGGGGACTTATTTATCTTTCACTATTAGTTTTGAGGTTAGATACCTTTGGTTGTATCTAATTTTCTTTTTACTTATTTTTTTTATTTTCTTGTGTTTCAGGTTCTCAGATCCTTCATGAGACGAACCAGAAGCTTTGAACTCTGACCGCTTGACCCAGAAATTAAAAGAACCATCAGACAGTTGAGAAGGGAAAGACGAGAAGGCCAAGAAGCAATTGTTAACATGAAACTTGAACCTTTAGAGGTTGCACCACCAATTCCCATTCGAGACAGAACCATTCTGGTGGTTGACAGACTCATTTCATGTATTATACTTCCTTCCTTACCAGCAAATGCGGGTGACATCAAAACATGCATTCAGATGATTCAGCAGTCAGTTCAGTTTAGGGGGAATGCAACTGAAGATCCTAATGCCCACATCAGCAACTTCCTGGAAGTTTGCGGCACTTTCAATTATAACCAAGAAGCTGAAGAAGCAATGAGACTGCGTATTTTCCCATACTCCTTAAAAGACAGAGCTAAAGCTTGGCTACATTCACTACCAGCAGGTTCCATCACAACTTGGAACACTTTAGCCACCAAATTTCTTGCAAAGTACTTTCCACCAGCCAGAACTGGAAAGCTAAGGAATGACATCACATCCTTTGTACAACAAGACTCAAAAACTCTCTACGAAGCTTGGGAAAGGTACAAAGATTTGCTCCAGAAATGTCCTCACCATGAGATTCCAAAATGGCTTCAAGTCCAAATATTCTATAATGGACTTTTTGGACTGATGAGAACCACAATCGATGCTACTGCTGGAGGAGCTTTAATGGAAAAATGAGAAGATCAAGCCTGGGACCTAATCGAAGAGATGGAAACAACAATTCCTTGTGGCCAACAGAAAGGAGCATGATCCAAAGAATTGCAGGAATTTATGAAAGTGGAGCCAATATAGCAGTCAACGTCAAGCTGGATCAGATATGCAAATTCATGGAGACTCTTACCACTGGATCCATAAGTTCACCATATGGAGGAGCACCAGAACCAAACCAACTTGAAGAAACGGTGAATTTTGTCAACAATTTCACCAGACAGGGGAACAATCCCTATTCCAACACCTACAACCCAGGGTGGATGAATCATCTCAATTTTTCATGGAGTAACAATTCAGGGCAAAAAAATAATCCACCACCTGGATTCCAACAGCAGAACTATCCACCACCTGGATTCCAGCAATAGAACAAAGGCCATGAGCAGGCAAATGAACCAGGAATAGCAGAAGTGCTGACTCAGTTAAAAAAGTATGATGCTATGTTTCAAAGCCAATCTGCTTCCATCAAAGCACTGGAGAATCAAATCAGACAACTGGCCAATGCTCAGAGTTACAGACAGCCAGGGAATCTTCCCAGTAACACAGAACCAAATCCAAGGAACATATGGAAGGAGCAGTGTCATGCCATCATGTTAAAAAGTGGTACTGAAATCAACAAAGATGTTGGAGCCAAAACAACTGTTGAGGAAGTTCCAAAAGAAAAAAAGCAACAAATGGAGGAAAAAGAAGCAAAGGAAAAAGAACAGATCACTCCACCTCCACCTTTTCCTCAGCGTCTTTAGAAAAAAAAACTGGACAAGCAGTTTGCTCGATTCCTGGAGGTGTTCAAAAAGCTTCACATCAACATTCCATTTGCATAAGCCTTGGAACAAATGCCCAGTTATGTAAAATTCATGAAAGACATTCTTTCATGGAAACGGAGATTGGGAGATTATGTGACAGTAGCATTGATGGAAGAATGCAGTGCTATCATTCAAGGAAGCTTCCCCCAAAGTTGGAAGATCCTGGCAGTTTTACTATTTCATGCATCATAGGAGAACATAACTTTAGTAAGGCTTTATATGATTTAGGTGCAAGTGTTAACTTGATGTCTTTTTCTATTTTCAGGAAACTGCAGATTGGAGAAACAATGCCCACTTCAGTCTCTTTACAACTTGCTGATAGAACGCTCGTATTTCCAAGAGGCGTAGTTGAGGATGGGCTGGTCAAGGTTGACAAATTCATTTTCCCAGCATATTTTATTGTCATTGATATGGAGGAAGACGCAGACGTGCCAATCATCCTTGGGAGACCATTTTTGGCTACAGGTCGAACCATTATTGATGTACAAAAAGAAGAATTAACCATGAGGGTACAGGACCAAGAGGTAACATTCAATGTTTTCAAGGCCATGAATTTCCCAGATGATGAAAAGAATGAGGAATGTTTCAGACTTGATGTGTTACACAGTACCATTCAGAACTCCAATGCAATGCAAAGTTCTACTGACAAACTTAAAACATGTCGATTGTCTGTGGAGCCTGAAGATAAAGCATCTTTTGCACTGAAAAAGCCAATTCTTGTATTACAAGCAACAGAAGAGAAAAAGTTCCACCAGCTCAATGAATTGGAGGAATTTCACAATCAGCCTTTTGAGGATGCCAAATTGTACAAAGAAAAGGCCAAGAGACATGATGAGAAGTTAGTGCGCATACAACTGGAACCAGGGCAGAAGGTACTGTTAAACAAATCAAGGGTGAAATTATTCCCATGGAAGCCAAAATCATGGTGGTCAGGTCCATTTGTGATCACCAAGGTTTTACCAGACAGAGCCGTTGAGATACATGATCCCGACTCCAACAAAACTTTCAAGGTTAAAAACAAGCGTGCCAAGAACTACTGGGGAGAATCATTTGAGCGACAAAAAGAAAGTGTCACACTTTCAGATCCAGTTTAACGTTCGAGAAGTCACGTCTAGCTGACGATGTTAAACTTAGCGCTCACAGGGAGGCAACCCATGCAATTTGTGTATATATTGTGATCTGGTGTATTTTATTTTTTTGTGTTTAATTTTTGTAGGTAAAGTCATTTCATGATGGAAGAAGCTCTCGCAAATCTTCGCAAGCAATTTCCTTCTCTTCTCCCTCAAAAATCTCTGATGAAAGTCTACAAAGCTCGCTTGGAACGGATGAGGTTACTGATGATCAAAGGTATTCCTACTACATTCGTTGGATTATTGAAGCACGGGTCCGATTGGCAGGTGAGTCTTCTGACTCTTTTATTTCACATCTGCCTGGTTTAGGAATGAGCACCTATGCTAAAAAGAGAAGAGCCAAAAGAATGTGTGTTTGTTATAATGTGCTCGTATGTTTTGTGATACTCGTTGTCGTTCTTTAGGAATGGTGTCTGATAACCTCGAAGATAAGATTAATTTCATTAGGGATGACTTGAGTAAGGAGTCTTTGGATGATATATCTAAAACTCTTGAGACGCATCCCAGTGGATATGTGTATCATGAAATTCGTGTGTTATATGCACAATATCAAAAAGAAAGACAATAGTTAAGTCTCGAGAATCTGACTAAAAAGACCCTGTTTGCCAATTTATAAGAAAATTGGATGGGAAGCTTGTCCCTGACGCATAGACGTCAATCGAGCCACTACTTTTCTTGTAAATATTATATCTCTTTGTCTTTTCTTAATAATTATAATTTGTTTTGTTGTTTTCTTTTATTTTCTCCGACAGGATCCAGACTTTTTTTGACTATCACGATTTATTTTACTTTTAACTAATAATTGTCATTTGGAAGGTACTAGTGCTATTATTTTACTCACCATTTTTCAGGTGTTATAAATTCAACTCATCATTGTACTTTTGAAGACATCCAGAGTAAAACATGGAAGCCACTTTAAGAAGACGAGTTGAAAACATATGTGTGTTTTGCGGTACTAGTGTTGGTGTTAAGCCACAATAGTAGAAGCAGCACAAGAATTGGGTCGAGTCTTAGCTGCAAGGAATATGCATTTAGTATATGGTGGAGGCAATCTTGGACTAATGGGGATCGTTTCAAAGGCCGTACAGGAAGAAGGCAGTCACGTTTTGGGAATCATCCCAAAACCCTTGGCGGAGGCAAATCTTATTGGACCATGAAACGGAGATGAACTGATCGTGCCAGGTATGTCTGAACGATTGGTAGAAATGATTAACTGTGCTGATGCTTTTATTGCTTTGCCAGGTGTGGCTTAGGTACATTGGAGGAAATTTTTACAGTGTTATCTTGGGCGAACCTGAACATACACCATAAACCGCTTGGACTATACAACGTTGAAGGATTTTATGATTTTCTTGTGTGTTTCTTGATGATGCCCGGAGAAATGGGTTCGTGTCAAAACCTATGAAAGAACTCCTTTTCACTGCCAAAACTGCTCCGGATCTAATTGACCAAATCTTAGCCTATGAACCACAAATTGACCCTATCCTTTCAAAGATAAATTGGTCCGAGGACGATCGTGGTAAGAGGCGCCGGATTAATCTGGATCTTAACCTTTAATTTCCTGTAGAATTTCAGCTAACCATGTATTATCTTCTAAACTCTTCTTCTACTGTTTAAGACATTGGGGACAATGTCTCATTTAGGTTTGGGTGAGGGAATTAGTTGATCAGTACCTTGTTTTTAGTTTGTGTGTTTTTTTTATTTTTAGTCCAAAATTTTTCGAAAAATACAAAAAAATTGAAATTTTTTCAAAAATTACAAAAATATTTTACGTTTTTGTGTTTTTATTTTGACTAAAAATGTGAAATTGGTAAGAGATAGCTGAGTAAGGAGTTTTCACTCCTGAGACGTATCTCAAACCTATTTCAGAACAAGTTAATTTTTGTTTATTTCATTTTAAATTAATTAATTTGTAAATTCTCCATAAAACTGACTAAAATGGATCTTTATATGCTCAATTAGCAGGTATTATCAACATGCATGGTAACATACGGACATAAGCTGAAATTGAAAAGTTTTGTATATTCAGTGCTCTAATTTAATTGGAGAAACATCTCAAGAAGTGATGGACTTTAAAAAAAAAAAAACGTCTGAGATCCGAGTTATTAAGTCTGTAGGGGTGTTTTTACACTTAATGCCCTAAAAGCAACTGGTTTGGGAGTCACTGGCCCAAAGCTCGCTACATGGATCAAAGATGCTGTAAAAATATATATATTTGAAGTATGAGTAATTAAGTTTGTATGGGTGTCTTAACATCTGGTGCCCTAAAGCCAACTGGTTTGGGAGCCACCGACCCAACACTCGCTACATAGATTGAAGATATATATATAAATTAAAAAAAATCATCAAAAATCAAAGAAAAAATCAGAAAAATTATTCCATTGCTACAAAAAGGTGTGAGTTCTGATAAAACTTTAGGACAAAAATATTATTCTCTTATCAATGCACTTGTGACTGTTGTGGGCAAAAATGAGTTGTTTAATATTTTGTTGGTTGTGTATATGGAGAATGGTAAATATAATCGGAGAATTTACTTATTCAGTAATTTAGAAAGAAAGAAAACAACCAGTAACTTGGAGTAGAAATTTCACCTGATTAGTCACTAACTTCTTTATTCTTTTTTCTCTTGTCTTTTTGCTTTTGTGTGCATTAGTTTCACTACCTTTTTACTTTTGTAAAATTTTGTGGGTATCATTTCTGTAAACCCTCACGAGACTACAACTCGTCTACTAGGAACACCTATGGGTTTAAAGGCTTGTTGCATATGCTAAATGCAATTGTGATCCCTACGAAAGTGGCTTAGTTAAATTTTATTTTAAAGATGTTTATGTTATTTTATTTTATGTTTTGCTCGAGGACTAGCAAAATGTTAGGTTGGGGGGTGTGATGAGTGGTAATTATATCACTATTTCCCACTCATTGACCTAATATTTTGTATAGTTTCTTGAGTTTTGTGAATGAATTTTGATGTGTTTTGTGTTATTTTGTAGATAAATAAAGTTTCAGGACTCTCTAGAGGTGATTTGGCCCCAAAATAGTGAAAATTGGACAAAAGGGCATTTTGGCGCGTCGTGACGCCTAACATGCACCAAGACTTGCTAACGTGCGCCGGGTCCACAAGTCAGAATCTGAGAAGTTTGACTTTGCAACGTGCGTCGTGCCACGTGTCACCATCACAGTCGATCTGCTAACGTGCGCTGTGCCACATGTCATCATCCTACGGTGCCGACAGTCGTCGTCGCCACGTGTCACTCCACGTGTCTACCATGTCATCATCCACATCACCGGTTGACCGAGTCAAAGTGCCATGTCATCGCCACGTCATCATCAGCCAATCACAGCATGCCATGTGTCATAATTCTATGGTACCGACAATCACTTTCGCCATGTGTCACCACGTCAGTGCCACATCAGCTCAAATATTGACTCATTTATCTGAATTTCCACGTGGCAGATAAGAATCTGAAATCAGCCAATCACGAGCCGCCACGTCAGCTCAATCATTCAACTCACAGCCGTCTTGCCACGTGTCACCTTATCACCTTATCCAGAATCCCACATGTCGAGCTCTTAACCTGCCACGTAGACAATCACGCCCATCGCGACGCGAACCACGCGTCGCGACACGAACACCCTACTGACGCCTATAAATAGAGCTCGAAATTTCAGTTTCAGATGTACCTTCTCTCTGAATTCTCTGATGTAAATATGGAGTTTTCTATCTAGTTTCTTTTAAATTTTAGTTTTGTAATTAATTTTTAATTACGTTCTGTAATAATAGTAATTTACTTTCTTACTTTTTACAGTTTTTACTATTCAACAATGAGGAGGTAACTTCCCCCTACTATGGTGAAAGGTAATTCTTTTACTATTGCTATTTAGATTAATCTCCCTTAAATATAATATATTCACTATTTAAAAATGACTTAAAAATGATACCGCTATATTGGTCGGTTGGTAATCATTTTAATCTGGTTTAAACCTGACTAATCAAGGATACCGCCAGATTGGTCGGTTGGTAATTAAATTTTCTTACCGCCTATATGGCAGGTTTATTTTGGTTCCGCCTTTATGGCTGGTTGGACTTAATTTGACTTAATCAGGTTACCGCTTATATGGACGGTTGGTAAAATAATCACAAGTTAATATATTATATTAAGAGAGATATCTAAATAGTAAATAGTAAAAGTGATCCTTTTACCTTAGCATTTTATTTTATTGTAATTTATTTTTCAACTTTTACTTTACCGCAATTACTTTTCAGCATTTTTAATTTATGTCTTTTACTTTCAAGTTTTTACTAGCTCTAGTTATGTGTTGTAACTAAATTAGTTATCTGAGGTTGTGATGACTTCTAATATCACCGGTTTATATGGGGTTATTTTATAGTTTGGGTAATTTAAAGGTTTACTTATTAAGTTTTAAGCTTAATGCGTCTTGTTAATTGGCCACTAATAAGATAAATCTGGTAAATCTAAAATAAACTTGACAAAGGAATTTTAGGTTTCAGCCTTAGACTTAATAGCTCACGATCTTCCTTGAGGATAAATAACCCTTTAATAGATTTCCTTACATGATAGACATATACCTGTCGGGCGGGGTAGCCATAATTGGAACTTAAATTTAATGAATCCAGGTAATTTGGTTGACATAGACATATGGTTCAATTGGGTTAAACTGGGTATTTGCGTCTGACCATCGACAGAGGCTTTCGCATAATTTAGTGTTCCAGGTTAGCAAACCGATTTATTACACAAACATGAAATAACCACTTCATCTTTTAAAAAATATTAGAAAGATTCACAACCCTAGATAGTTTTTAATATTGAATTTTCTTAAACCTACTTTCTAACAATTTTATTTACTTTTTTTTAAATTTAAAATCTTCACCATTTCAAATCAATCAATCAACCTGTTAGATACTAGTAATCATTTGACCTCATAAAATTAATATATTAGGTATTAAGTCACTGTGGGATCGATACTTTTTATACTACTTGAACGATAAGTGCGCTTGCGTTATACGCGTGTGATTGCACCGGTCACACCCCCCTTCTCGAGGCTTCATCCTCTTTCCCAATGTTTCATTCCCTAATTTTTCATCACGAGGCTTCATACCTCAATCCCAAGGCTTCATTCTAAGGCTTCATCCCTCATTCTCAATGTTTCATTTTGAGGCTCCATCTTTCATTCTCAAGGCTTCATTTTGAGGCTTCAACCATTCACAAGGCTTCATTCCTCATTCTCAAGGCTTCATTCTGAGGTTCGTTCCCAAGGCTGTATTTTGATTCCCGGAGTGGTCTCATATCTTTTTTTTTCCATTGTAGGCATTTTAAAACCTAATTTTGCGACCTTTGACTACCACGTTCGGGCGGTCTCCGTCCCCAGTATTATTTTTAGGAGGGCTTCGTCCTTTCTTATTGGTCTCTTTTAGGCGATCGTCGCCCCCAGTATTCTTCTTAAAGCGGGCCGTCCTAAGTATTTTTTATTAAACAGACCCTGCCCCTAGTATTATTTCTTAAGCGGTCCTCGCCTCCAGTATTTTCTCTTCTGAGGCGTTTGCCCCTAGTATGTTGATGTTAGTGTTCCTAGAACATGCCAAGGATCTCTAAGAGTGATTTATGTGTGAATAAACAAGAGGAGTTGGGGAAATACTCACAATGCTTGGTAGAGAAAATCAAAATTTTTCATGGATGTAGATTGAGCTCCAAGCTTTTCTTTGTGTTCCAAACTCATGGGTGAGTTTCCCTATCACCTTCACTTGACTCCTTGTGTGCTAGCAAGAACAAGAAAATGAAAGAAAAATTTCTCCTCCAAGGAGCTTCATGTTCGGCAATGGAGGTAGGGAGAGAGAGAGAGACTTTTGTTTTGTTTTCTTTTTTATTTCTAAAATCAATTACCAAAAAACAAAACAAAAAGTTGGTAAATGCTTTTCCAAAAAGCAAAGTGTGTGTTACAAGTTTTCAACAAAACCCATCAACCATTTCTATCACCAAATGTGACTAATGATGTAAGTAAAGTGGGCCCCACTTTAAATTCAAAATTCAAAATTCAAGTGGGCTTGCTTAACACACTTCGGGCTCGGGTCCGTTTAATCCGATTAAACGAGTTTTCCGTCGCGACGTAATTAAATTCAATTTAATTAAATAATAATGCCTCGCAAAATTATTACGAAAGTCGCTCGCAAATTAATTCCAAATTAATTCGTTCGCACGAATTAAAATCCAATTTTAATTCCGCATTGAAATCCAATTTCAATTAATATATCTAATATATTATTTTAGCCCAATTAAATAAATTAAATAGAGAAATCCAATTTCACTATTAAATTAATTTTACCGATTAATTCCAAATTAATCGTGTTCTCTCATCTCGATGAATTTAATCCCAGATAAATTCTCGACGTAATTAATCTCAGATTAATTCTTTCTCTGATAATTAATCCCAGATTAATTCTTGTCGTAATTAATCCCATATTAATTTTCTCTCTCATAATTAATCCCAGATTAATTCTTTTCGAGTCAAATCTCATCGATGAATCTTTAGGAAGCGACCCAAGAGATCCCTGGATATGTTGGCAGTAAATACGATCATCGGAAAATCCGAACTCGTGCGTACCCGGTACCACGTTCTTACCGATTTACAAGACATGGTTGGCTTCTAGCAAAGCACCGTGCCTACCCAATTCTCCAGAAATATTCTTTAAAGGAATATTTAATCTTTATCAGGCGTAGTATACAGAGTATTGCGTATTACGATCCAGTATCGGATGTCACATGCTAGGTCTGGGGCTAGAATTGTGTATGCCCCGTACGAAGCATATATCGGATCACTAGCAACTAGTCTCTATAATCGGATAATCATGACCTAGTCATATTATCCCGATGACTGTAGTACTTAAGAGTACCAGTTCTGTATCCATGCGTGATCATCATCTCCATATGACTGAAGTGATACTTTCATCTTAACATCACACTCAATACACTACTATTCTCAGTATACCCAGAAGAGGCGTACACAGAACCTGTTAAAGCCCCGGACGACCAAAACCAAAGTATACTGATTGTCGCAAGTATTAGCGATGCAAGTCTCAGGTTAAGACCAAATACACCTACCCTGATTCGGATTCCCATAGACACATAGTCATACTACCAATGGGATTCTGAGGGGTCTATCCAGAGCGAAGCTGTTTCCGTACCATCGGTAAACGGAACCTCCTATCACATTTGCATAAGTATCCAATACTTAAATATATAAGAACTATGTCGTTAAGCTTCCTTAACGCGCACAAGTGCGATACTAGCCTATTCCGCATTATCGATGTCCAGTCTCGATAATACTACGACTAGGTATATTTAATGATTAAACCTTTTATGGATTAATAATGTCTCATATCTTATTAATCCGGTACTAATCATATGGACTTTTATCATTTATATATCCAAGTAATCTAATTACAAAATGATAAAAGAGCAATTTCCTTTGTCACATAGTTAATTTTGTACAAGAACACCATGTCCTTTACAAAATAATGATGCTATGGGTCATAATTGTCCAACAATCTCCCACTTGGCCTATAGCCAATCACTTAAGTGTCCGACACTTGAACTATGTACGGGTCACTCATGCTTATGCTGAGATATCGCTTTCGCCAGCGGATTTACAAGGTTATCATCTGATGCGATTTATTCGATCATCACATAGCCACGATGTATGATCTCACGAATCAGATAAAACCGTCGAAGTACATATTTGGATCATTGATGAGACCTTAATTCTTTAGCCTGTGATGTAGCCTAGCTCAGCTGCTAACAGAACTACTCCTAATCCAATTAGGAATTTTATAGATCCAAATTGTTTCTTTTGTTGCCTCAACTGCAGCAATATAATCCGCTTTTATTGTTGAATCGACAACAATAACTTGCTTGGAAGATTTCCAGCTCACTGTTCCATTGTTCAAACAAAATTACGTACCCTTATTGCGACTTACAGTCGCCATTATCGATTAGGAAACTTGCAACGGTGAACCTAGTCATCTCAAGTTCTCATTCTCCATAACTTAAGAAAGCATCCTTAGTTAGTCTAAGATACTTAAGGATGTTCCTAACATCAATCCACTGACCATCACCTGGATCGGCCTGATTGTGACTCCAAATGCTCAAAGTATATGAGACACCAGGTCGCGTACATGTCTTTCAATGTACGAGTTCTCGGAGAGTGCCAAAAACTTTTAGATCTATCCCAGTAGATCTTTATTCCTAGAATAAAGGTTGCCTCTCCTAAGTATTCCATGGGGAATTTAATGAAAGCCAAGCTTTCACCGATTGTTAACATGGGAATGTCATTGCTAAGAATCAATACATCATCAATGAATATGATAATCATTGTCAGTGCGCTCTCACTAACCTTCTTATATACACAAGAATCATCTTCGTTTTGAATGAAACCATATTGTAATATGATCTCATCAAAACGTTAGTTCCAAGAACGCAATGCTTTCTTCAATCCATAAATGGATCGATTTAACTTGCAAACCTTGTTTGCATGTTTTGGCGCTACAAAATCGTCAGGATGTTGTAAACATCCTCCAAAAGGTTTCCGTTAAGGAAAGTGATTTTTGACGTTCAGCTGCCTCATTTCATAAACGAAATATGCAGCAATTGCAAGCATTATCCGAATGGATTTAATCATGTCAACGGGTAAAACGTTTCGTCGTAATCGACACCATGTTGATGATGATACCATTTCGCTACAAGCCTAGCTTTGTACGTTTGTATGTTGCCATCCATGTTTGTCTTCACCATGAAGACTCATTTGCTACCAATAGGCACAATGCCTTCTGGTACATCAACCAATGTCCAAACTTGGTCGGTGTACATGTAATTCATTTCGGACTTCATGACACTTTGCCATAAACCAGAGTCGATACCTTGAATCGTTTCCTCATACGTAGTCGGTTCAGTATCCTCAATAAGACTAATGTCTACATTAGGTGAGATCAGAAACCCATACCTCTTAGGTTGCTTTCTGACTCTCTCCAACCTACGCGGTTCTTGTTTATTAGAATATTGTAGTACAGATTCATCCCTGGTGAACTGTTTGTGTTCCATAAGGGGATCGGTGCCAGGAACAGTATTACTCTGATTTTCATCGAGTTCTACTTTCTTCCCACTTACCACTGCATTTAGGTATTCCTTTTCAAGGAAAATCGCATGTAGAGCAATAAATTTTTTTGTTCTCTTGTGAGTTATAGAGGTAATATCCTTTGGTTTTCCTAAGATAACCAATTACAAATAGGTGCTAATCCGATTTGGTTTCTAGTTCGGTACAATCCAAACATATGCCCAGCATTCCCAAATCTTCAGGAATGTGAAACCCGGTTTCTTTCCTGTCTATATTTTATATGGAGTCTGTCTAACAGACTTTAATGGAACCTTATTCAAAATAAGTATTGCACTATTCAATGCGTATCCCGTGAAGGAAATTGGTAGCTCAGAGCGACTCATCATTGACCTTACTATGTCCAACAAGGTTTGGTTTCTCCGTTCAGACACACCACTCAATTGAGGTGTTCCGGGAGGAGTCCACTGTGAAAGAATACCATACTCTTTCAAGTAATCGAGAAACTTATTGCTCAAGTATTTTCCACTACGGTCCAACCGTAATGTCTTAATACTTTTGCCCGTCTGTTTTCTACTTCTTGTCGAAACTCATTGATTATATCAAAAGTTTCCGACTTATGTTTCATAAGATACACATAACCATAACGCGATGCAACATCCGTAAAGGTTACGAAGTATTTATATCCACTCCAAGCCTAGCTAGATATGGGCCCACTTACGTCACCATGAATGAGGGCTAACAGCTTGGTGGCTCGTACACCCTTTACCGCTAAAAGGCGTTTTAGGCACTTTGCCTAATAAACAAGATTCGCAGACATCATTTGAATTAGGATCAAATCCGTCCAAGTATCCACTCTTAGAAAGTGCAGATATACGAGTCTTGTTAATGTGTCCCAGACAACAATGCCACAAATAAGTCTCATCTGATTAATTCAATTTGAGCCATTTGTTTGTCATGCTATATGTTTGAGATTTATTTATATTCGAAATATAAATATTGTTATTCACATCTAATGTGTATATCTCAATATCATCTTTATAAAAAAAACACCGATGTTTTGGAACATAAAGGTATACCCGCAATGGATTAAACTAGATATAGAGATAATATTTCTAGTCAAACTAGATACATTATAACAGTTTCCTAATTTAAGTACATGTCCAAAGGGCATTTCCAAAACTTAGGTTTCCACAGCCAAAACAGTGACTCTCGTCCCGTTTCCGACTTTCAGGTCGATCTCATTTGAAGCCAGTCTCCTACTAATCAGCAGATCCCACACATCAGTACATATGTATGTACCACACCTAGTACCCAAATCCAATTTTAAAACTAGCAGTGGATATGTTTATAACAAACATATCTGAAGTCAAAGCCTTGCCCGCCTTCACTTCCTTCATGTATGCCTTGTTCATATGGCATTCACGCTTCCAGTGACCCCATTTGCCAAAGTTTAGGCAGACGTCTTGGGATATGTCTTTTGTCTTCCCAGAAGACTGTGACGATTTTGCATTTCCCCCTTTTCTTCACACCCCTATAAGCCTTTGGCCAAGCCTTGGCCTTCTGAGATGTCGAAGTAAGATGCGCCTTGCGCTTCTTGCCTTTTTAGAAGCTCTGGCTCTGCTTCTTTGAGCATAGCCATTAACTCTCCAAGAGTTTTCTCTTGGTTCTTGATGAACCTGCCCCAGCATTCGGGCAGAGACTGTAAGATCAAATCTATAGAAGTCTCGGCCTCATAGGCAATGCCCAGCTAACCTAGCTGTTCGATATCAGCAATCATCTGCAACACCTAGTGCTCGACAGATGTACCCTCTGACATTCGCGAGCGAAAAAGCTTCCCTTTTTCAATTAATACTTCTAAGATCTAAGGTTAGATCTATGAAGATCCTTTAATTTCAATATCATGGTATAAGGATCTAATCCTTAAATCTGACAACGAAATTAAGGAGTCATTGCGGCAAGCATGACGGTTTGAGCACTAAAGTTATCATCACGATGAGTCTTCCTAAGCTCATGCTCTACTATTTGCTCAACTCCGAGCTCATACCCAAAAGGTTTTTCTATTATCTAGAGTAACTTCTTGGCTTCCAGGACTATCTTGAGATTCAATTCCCAATCTGAAAATTTACGTCGTTAAAGACATTTTCACCTAGGATTATGTTCTTTTACGCTAATCTTTCAGCTATATTGATTTTTATAGTCCAACTATCCAATCAATAATTTCGGGTAAAATCAAATTTAATGATTACTATAGTCCAACTATATAATCAACTACAAATGATCGGTTACATTCAAATGTAATGATTACTATAGTCCAACTATATAACCAACTACAAATGAAATAATGTGTTGTACAGTCTAACTGTTTAAAGAAAGCAATATTTAATATTTGTCCAACTACTATATTTATAACAACGTTAAATAAAATAAAAGAGCGTGTATTGGCAAGTATCTAAATGAAATTGTAAATATAATACTTGCCTCCCACTGTTTTTTGGCGAGCCTCTAACCCTCTGTGGAGTACTCGGGAAACCTAGTTTCCTAGTGGAGTAGGATCCCGTTAAATAGCACACAACCTTGACTTTGGCCAACAAGTTGTATGAAACTTAACTAGGTAGATCTCTAAGATCAATTGGATCACATCCAATTCCTAGATATAGTAGGTGGACCTCCA
The DNA here is from genome assembly GCA_019454045.1 of Zanthoxylum bungeanum. NCBI lineage: Eukaryota > Viridiplantae > Streptophyta > Magnoliopsida > Sapindales > Rutaceae > Zanthoxylum > Zanthoxylum bungeanum. Next base: position 88,933 of record SKCR01030827.1, read on the forward strand.
AGTCCGAAACATATATCCAATATATTTCCTAACATTTTTCCTCTAAATCAACTAAGCCTTGGCTTTGGCTCAACAAACTTAATGATTCCAGTTAAGCCGGACCCATTGACAGTGGGAAAGCTTCGTAATCCACGTCGATGAACTAGAGGTGACCTTGACTTTGGCCAACAAGTCACAACCGCCCAAGACATGCGATATAGAACAAAGCTTTCGTGGTTTAAACACATCCGCGATGGATATTGATCTTGACTTTGGCCAACAAACCAATGCCAATCTTGGATCTTGAGAGAGAACCACTCAATGGAAGGAAAGCACTTAATATTTGATTAAGGGTTTTTCGCGTAAATTGGCAACCAATTTATTATCTTTGATTAGGTCTCATCATACATCCTTAAGTATGCATTATAAAAGCATAATAAGGCGCGAAATAAATTAATAATGATATACGGATGGATATATAATAAATTGTTCCTAAAACAAATCTCTCAATTTCTTCTCTCCCGCTATCACTATTTTACTTCTACCCAATTACATAATACTTCTAAAGAAACCTCATTTATATTGAGGGGAATTAGTGAGAAGAGAATACAATGAGAAAAGAGATAATAGGCTGGACACGCATGTCCAATTTAAATAAATTCTAAATTTATTACAACAATTTCCAAAATTGCCATCACCCTTCTAATATCCATCTGATATACATTATTCATACAATACATCCAAGTATTCACACAAAGTATGTTATTCAATCAATCTAATCCAATTAATTAATCTTTGAATTAATGACCAACCAATGTTCAAACAACGATTTGATTTGCGCGAGTCCAACTCGTTTAAGAATAAATACTCAAAGTACGTATTCTTGAATTTTATCGAACTACAATTTTAAATCCAATTTAAATTGTATCCAATATTAATTCATATTTAATTTCAAATTAAATAATTACACTTATTAATATTGCCTTTTAGACTTAGATTCTAAATCCAATCTTAATGAGTCTCAAATGCCCAATTAACATCCAATGTCAATTTAATTAAAGTCCAATGGGCTTTTAATTAATTCTTAAGGCATGTGCTTTGGCCATTATGGATCAAACCCAAGATGCCAAGGCCCAATTAGGAATCACCCTATACCAAAAATCAATTTAGGCCCATTAGGCCCAATTAAATTGTTTAAAGGCCCAATTGCCATATTTGGACTTTATGGAAATGGTTTTAGGCCCAATTGGATCCAACCCAATTGTCCTAAAACTTGGGCCAACCAAGCCCATTAAGTCCAATTACAACAAATTAAATTAACACATCATTCCAAATTACATATTAATTTAATTAAAGTGCAATTAACATAATTAATCAATTAATCTAATGTTTCCAAAACACTAATTAATCCAATTTAATCATGCTCATCATTTCCAATTCATGTCCAACATAAATTGAAGCAAAACAATTCATTATAACATGCTATATAGCTCACGGCAAAGGCATAGAATTAACAACCAATTTGATTTCAATCCAATTAAATCAACATCTAATATACATTTCATGCCATCAACACATCCAATTGTCTAATTTTCAAAAAATCACCATGAGCAACCTAGGGGTTATTTTCGACCAAGGTGGGAAATTGGGGATTTTTTATCTAATCAATTTTTCTCAATTCCTAAGATGTACAAAGCCAATTCAACATCATCCAACCATAACCAAACAACCAATTTAGTTATTTTCAAACTCCAAGCAAAAATCCCAAATTAAAGTCATGAACCCTAGATTTTCAAATCAAACTTAGGATGCCTCTGATACCATTGTTAGTGGTCCTAGAACATGCCAAGGATCTCTAAGAGTGATTTATGTGTGAATAAACAAGAGGAGTTGCAGATATACTAACAATGCTTGGTAGAGAAATCAAAATTTTTCATGGATGTAGATTGAGCTCCAAGGTTTTCTTTGTGTTCCAAACTCATGGGTGAGTTTCTCTATCACCTTCACTTGACTCCTTGTGTGCTAGCAAGAACAAGAAAATGAAAGAAAAATTTCTCCTCCAAGGAGCTTCATGTTCGGCAATGGAGGTAGGGAGAGAGAGAGAGAGAGTTTTGTTTTATTTTCTTTTGATTTCTAAAATCAATTACCAAAAAACAAAATCAAAAGTTGTAAATGCTTTTCCAATAAGAAAAGTGTGTGTTACAAGTTTCCAACAAAACCCATCAACCATTTATATCACCAAATGTGACTAATGATGTAAGTAAAGTGGGTCCCACTTTAAATTCAAAATTCAAGTGGGCTTGCTCAACACACTTCGGGCTCGGGTTTGTTTAATCCGATTAAATGAGTTTTCCGTCGCGACGTAATTAAATCTAATTTAATTAAATAATAATGCCTCGCAAAATTATTACGAAAGTCACTCGCAAATTAATTCTAAATTAATTCGTTCGCACGAATTAAAATCCAATTTTAATTCCGCATTGAAATCCAATTTCAATTAATATATCTAATATATTATTTTAGCCCAATTAAATAAAATAAATAGAGAAATCCAATTTCACTATTAAATTTATTCTACCAATTAATTCCAAATTAATCACGTTCTCTCCTCTCGACGAATTTAATCCCAGATAAATTCTCGACGCAATTAATCCCATATTAATTCTTTCTCTGATAATTAATCTCAGATTAATTCTTGCTGTAATTAATCTCATATTAATTTTCTCTCTCATAATTAATCCCAGATTAATTATGTTCGAGTCAAATCTTATCGGTGAATCTTCAGGAAGCGACCCAAGAGATCTCTGGATATATTGGCAGTAAATACGGTCATCGGACTATCCGAACACGTGCATACCCGGTACCACGTTCTTACCGATTTACAAGACATAGTTGGCTTCTAGCAAAAGCATTGTGCCTACCCAATTCTCCAGAAATATTCTTTAAAGAAATATATAATCTTTATCAAGCGTAGTATACATAGTATTGCGTATTACGATCCAGTATCGGATGTCACATGCTAGGTCTGGGGCTGGAATTGTGTCTGCCCCGTACAAAGCATATATCAGATCACTGACAACTAGTCTCTATAATCGGATAATCATGACCTAGTCATATTATCCCGATGACTGCAATACTTAAGAGTACCAGTTACGTATCCCTGTGTGATCATCATCTCCATATGACTGAAGTGATACTTCCATCTTGACATCACACCCAATACACTACGATTCTCAGTATACCTAGAAGAGGCGTACACAGAACCTGTTAAAGCCCCGGACGACCAAACCAAAGTATACTGATTGTCGCAAGTATTAGCGATGTAAGTCTCAGGTTAAAACCAAATACATCTACCCTGATTCGGATTCCCACAGACACATAGTCATACTACCAATGAGATTCTGAGGGGTCTATCCAGAGCGAAGCTGTTTCCGTTCCATCGGTAAACAGAACCTCCTATCACACTTGCATAAGTAACCAATACTTAAATATATGAGAACTATTTCGTTAAGCTTCCATAATGCGCACAAGTGCGATACTAGCCTATTCCGCATTATCGATGTCCAGTCTCGATAATACTACGACTATGGATATTTAATGATTAAACCTTTCGTGGATTAATATTGTCTCATATCTTATTAATCTGATACTAATCATATGGACTTTTATCATTTATATATCCAAGTAATCTAATTACAAAATGATAAAAGAGCAATTTCCTTTGTCACATAGTTAATTTTGTACAAGAATACCATGTTCTTTACAAAATAGTGATGTTATTGGTCATAATTGTCCAACAGTTGATTCGTTTATTAGAGGATTGCTCTGTTAAAATTTCCTGAAAACGAAATGCATGTATGAAAGTGTGCAAATGATCTTCAGTTGCATGTCTGCTCTTCTATTTGTATGAGTGCATGAGTCGTGTCACTTCTTCTGTCGAGATACTGTCATACTTCTATTCGAGCTGTCCTTCAGGGTCATCAGATCATTAATTTCACTTTCCAAATTTTCTTTACCATGTAATGACTCTTCGTATGTTCTCAAAAATGTTTTTTTTTTATTTTCCTCTGAAATCCCATCTCTTTCCAAACCATGAACGTTGCATAAATTCGGATATCAATTTCAACGAAGGTTTCACCTCTAAATGCTTCTCCACATTTGTGTGTGATTCTTTTATAAAGAATTGCATGCAACCCAAATCGATTTATACTGGCGCAAAGTGTAGATTAGTGCCGACACTTTAGTTCATTCTTCATCTTTTCCTTGGTCGAGGTAATCTAACACAAAGTTAAGCATAAATAAGATTTCTCAAATTTTTATTTTATGTCTGGCTTATCTTTTGTTCCTAACTTCCTTAAGTCCTCAAATTATCTTTTGAGGCAAAGACTTCAAATTTGCGATGCGTATCCCTAGTTAATCAATAATTTCACTGACTCAAGTTGCTTTGTATACATAATATTTGAGTTGTTGTTTGACCTAATTAACACAGATAATACTTGAATCCCATAAATATGAGAGAATTATTAAAAATATTGATTAGTTATAGACAGTATGGTTCTACATATTTTGACATATTTAGTACCTTGACATGACTAATTATCGACATGACGAATTACATGTGGTGGCATAATTAATACCTGATAATCATGAAATAAATTGATTGAAAAATAATTATAATTTATATTTTATAAAAAGTAAAAATTATTTTATATTTGAAATATTAAGAGGATCCACTAACCCTAGTATTTTATTTTGTTATTTTTATTTTATTAGTTGAATTATTAATTTATCCTATTAAATATATTCTCTGTGGATCGACCCCAGACTTACCGGGATATATTATTACTTCGACAGTCTTATACAGGGGAGTAAAGAATCACTTTGTGAGTGTGTTACCTTTTTCCTAATGGAAGTGGCAATATTGGTTTAGATCCATGTAGTGGGGTATTATGTTTGACATCGATCTCGGTTATAGGGGTTTCAACAGACCTTATTTCTTTAACTTCTCGAACACCTTTGACGGAGATCTGCTAAGGTTTTAAAATCTTCAGTTTCTGATAGCATTTATTTCAACATGGCTGGGTTTTATTCTAGCAGACCCTTCACCGGTTTTCCTATTTTGGCTGTAGAATTTATAGTTCTTGGCCTCTTATTCTTCAAGGACCATAACAGTCTCCCTAAACTGTTGAAAGTCGGATATCATGGAGGTTATCCTCCTCAGTTTGTTGTATATGGAGGGCTTAGTGCCCTTGATGATCATATTTATTTGGTCCTCTGAAGGCATTGTTTGCATTTTCAAAAGCTGGCTTCTCCAACAGTCGACATATTCCTTAAAGTTTTTCTTCAACTTTTGCTTAGTGTTCCCTAAGTCATGGAGTGACAGGTCGATCTCTATGTCTGTGACATATTGGTTTAAGAATACTTCTACCAGCGCCCTCCAATCATCATTCACTTCCCTCTCCAAGCTGTGGTACCATACTACTGGTGCTCTTTCAAGCAACTTCCAAAACATCTTCTGAACTTGGCGTTGGAATAACCTGTAGAACTCATCAATGATAAATACTGACGGAGATGCACTTTTGGGTCTCTAGTTTCTTTGAACTTTGTCATTTCAGGAATTTTAAACTTGGAGGGCAACGGCTTTTCGAATGCTATAGCATTATAGTCTAATAGATCATCATGTTTTCTCTTCATCTTTTAGGCCACTGCCTCTATTTGTTCCTTCGATTTCTGAAATTCGGTCTCAGTTAGAGACTTGGCCCTTTTGCCCGCAACATATTCAACCATGTTAATATCGTCATCTAAAAGAGGAATTTCTATGGTTGTCATCGAGCCTCTTTTAACTAGTTTCAGCCCCCGCCTTTCGAGGCGCGGCCAAGTTGGCAACAGCATCGATCGAGTTTTGCATTTGTTATGTCATTTTATTAACGGTTGTCTCCAACTGGTTTATATGGGAACTGTCATTGCAGGCCATTTCTGAATTTTCTAACTCTTTCCTGACTAGTCTGCCTTCTTTTCTAACCCAACGAGCCGCTATGATGGTTGCATCACGAAGTTTTAACATGATTCGTGTATGCATGCAATGTATGAAATGATATATTTAATTTGAATATACCATTCCAATCTTATTTCTCCCCCACACGTAGTATGTCTATAATGCCCTAGGTTTGGCTTAACTTATGCACCAACATGGGTATATACATAAGCTCGTTCTCTTTTATGTCTGTTATCATATTTATGTTGGATAATTATGACCCATAGCGTCACTATTTGTACAGATCATGGTGTTGTTGTACAAATTAACTATGTGACAAATGAGATTGCACTCTTATCATTTGTGATTAGATCACCTTAGATGTATAAATGATGAGAGGTCCCTATGATTTGTTCCTGAACGGAGAATGATATGAGACAGTATCAGTCCACGTAGGATAAATCATTAAATATCCCTAGTCAGAGTATTATCGAGATTGGACATCGATAAATACGTAAAAGACTAGTATTGCACTTGTGCGCGTTGTGAGGGCACAACGGCATAGTTCTCATATATTTGGGTATAGGATACTCATGCAAGTGTAGTAGGAGGTTGTGTTTCACCGATGGTACGGGAAACAGCTTCGCTCTGGATAGACCCCCTCGGAATCCCATTGGTAGTATGACTATGTGTCTATGGGAGTCCGACATCAGAGTAGGTGTATTTGGTCTTAACCTGAGACTTGCACCGTTAATGCTTACGACAATCAATATACTTTAGTTGAGGTCGTCCAGGGGTGTAACAGGTCCTGCGTATGCCGATACTGGGTATATTAAGAATCGTAGAGTATTGGGTGTGATGTCAAGACGGAAGTATCACTCCAGTCATAGTGGAGATGATGTCACGTAGGATACGGTATTAGTGCTCTTAAGTGCTGCGCGGCCATCGGGATATTATGAATAGGTCATAAATATCCGATTATAGAGACTAATTGCCAGACATCCGACAAGTGCTTCGTACGGGGCAGACACAACTCCAGCCCCAGGCCTAGCACGTGACAGTCCGATACTGGATCGAAATACGCAATACTACGGTATACTACGCTTGATATAGATCGTTTATTCCTGTAAGCATGTTTCCGGAGAATTGGGTAGGCATGGCGCTTTGCTAGAGGCCAACCTTGTCTTGTGAATCGGTGTAAACGTGGTACGAGGTACTTACGTGTTAAGATAGTCCGACGACCCGATTTACTACCAACATATCCGGGGATCTCATGGGTCGCTTCCCAATGATTCACCGATGACGTATGACTCGCACATTTATTAATCTGGGATTAATTACGGAGATATTTTATCTAGGATAAAATATCGTCTAAAGAGAGAAAACGATTAATTTGGAATTAATCGGTAAAGTTAATATATTCGATATATTGAACGAAATTAGATTTCGACGCGGAATTGAAATTAGATTTTAATTCGGGCGAACGAATTAATTTAGAATTAATTCGTTGGAGTTTTGAATAGTGAAATCGCTAGGCGTAATCATTTAATTACGACGCAACGGAAAATTCGCTAATTGGGAATTAGCGAACCCGAGCCAGAGAGTGATTGCGAGCACATCGTATTTCGAATTCGAGTGCGGCAACGCAAGTCACATCAAGCATCAAATCATTCGCCACATCAAATGTCAAATCAAACGTCACTTTGAGTGATGTGATTGATTGATGTGATTGATTGATTGAAAGACAACTTGACACTTTGAGTGATGTGAGTTGTTGGAATAGTGTTAGTGGTTGGAAAGTTTTGTATTTGACTTTTTGAAAGCCAAATAAAATGTAATTACCTTTATTATATTTTGGAAAATATATAAGGTAAATGCTTTACACTTTCTAATAACCTAATACACACTTTTCTCTCCTCTCTCTCTCTCTCTCAACTCACGCCCAAGTGGGCAAAAAATTGCTCACTGGTTTCTTTGAAATTACCGAGCAAATGGAAGCAATGTGCCTTGATTTTGTGGCAAAATCAAGTAGAGCTAGCACTCCGAGAGACTTGCGAAGGTGATAGGGAAACTTACCAAAGAGCCGGGAATCAAACGATGAAGATTCGAAGCTCTAATTGTTGACAGCAAATTCTGAAAACAGTGGGCAATGGACTGCATTGCAGTTGCATTTTTGCAAGGGAAAAATCAATTTTGTTCGTCGTTTCGTCGCACAACCGATCGATGTGAGTATTCTGCTACCTCCTTTGATGTATTCACATTGTTTATCATGCTTGTTTGATGATCTTGGGACCTAGAATAAAACCAACAATGGCATCAAGAGCCTAGGTTCAAGCATGAAACTTTTAGGGTTAAAATTTGGGTAAACTTGTTTTGAGCATGATTTGAATGAATTGAATGTTTGAATATGCTTATAACATGTTTAATTAGAGATTGATTGGATCAATTTGATGAAATAATGATTGGATCAAATATTCCCCAAATATTCATGTTGGCCGAATACTTTAAGGAATTTTGGAAATTTGGAATTTTTTGATTTTGATTCATTGGATGAGTTGGAATCATGTAAGATGATGTTAATTTGAAGTTAATTGGATTGAATTTTGAATTGAACAAAAATCCCCAAATACTTACCTTGGCCGAATGGTATATGCCCCTTAATGTCTTGGTAATTTTTGATTTTTTAATAATTTGATGTATTGGAAATCATTCGGGAAGTTAATTCGATGTCGATTGTGGAATTAATTGGATTGAATTTGAATCGGACAAAAATAACTCCCTTGGCCGAGACTTTAATCATGTAATTGGGTTTGATTTTTCATTAATATGTTGGACATGTAATGATGATGTAAAGCATGATTAATTGGACTAATTTGATGTTTGGGAAATATTGATTTAGGTGATTAATCATGATATACACTTTAGAAATAATTAGATTATGAAATTGGACTTTATGATTTAATTAATTGGGCCTAATTTTGGAAATTGGACTTTTAAAGTTGTTATTGGGCTTATTGGGCTTTGTTGTACAAAGTTGGGTTTAGGCAAATTGGATCGGATCCAATTGGGCCCAAAACCACTTCTGTTAAGCCCAAATGCGACTTAATGAACCTTTAAAGTTTAATTGGGCCTAATGGGCCAAGATTGATTTATGGGCTTATGGGGTAAATCCCGGATTGGATTTTGGTTATTCGGTTTGACCTGAGTTGACCAAAAGTCCACGCCTTAAGAAATCAATTAAAAGCCCATTGGACTTGAATTAAATTGACGTTGGACATTAATCGGTCTTTGAGACGCGTTACGATTAAATTTGGAATTTAAGTCGTAAAAGGTTTATTAATAAAGTGTAATATTTAATTTGGAGTTAATAGTGAGTTAGTATTAAATACATATTAAATTGGATTTAATGTTGTAGTTTAATTTAATTCGAGAATTCGTACTTTGAGTAATTATTCACAAAACGAGTTTGACTCGCGCAAAATCAAATCGTTGTTTGAACATTGGATGATCACTAATTATCAGATTAATTAATTTGATTAGATTGATTGATAACATGCTTGTGTGAATACATGGTTGTGATGAATGAATAATGTATATCGGATGGATATTAGTTGGGTGGGGGCAATTTTGGAAATTGTTGTAATAAATTCGATTTATTAAATTGGACCTGCGTGTCCAGCCTTATCACCTCTATTCTCTTTGTATTCTCTTCTCACCTATTCCCCTTAATGTAAAGGAAGTTTCTTTGGAAGTGTAGTGTAACGGGTAGAAGTAATACAAGTGCTAGCTTGAGAGAGAAAGGGAGAGATTTGATCTAGGATCAATGTGTTAAGTATCCATTCGCATATCATTATTATTTATTTTCATATGCGCTTTATTATGTATTTAGAATGCATGTTTAAGGGTGTATGATGATGAGACCTTAATAAATATAATAAATTGGTAGCCAATTTGCACGAGAAAAACCCTCATCAAATATCATGCGTTTTTCCTTCCATTGAGTGATTCTCACTCAAGATCCGAGACGGCATTGGGTTGTTGGCCAAAGTCAAGCCCTTTGTTCGTCGAAGATGTGTTTGAATCACGAGAGTCTTGTTACATGTCAGTGTCATGTCCAAGTTGTGGTTTGTTGGCCAAAGTCAAGACCACTTCTTGTCCATCGACATTGATTACGAAGCTTTCCATGGTCAATGGGTCACGCTTGACTGGGATCATTAGGTTTGTTGTGCCAAAGCCAAGGCCTAGTTGATTCAGAGGAAAAAGGTTAGGTAATACAGTTGATGTATTGGCATATATAAGATGTATGTTTCGGACTTGGATGTCCCCCAACCGGATCTAGGAATTGGATTGGATCCAATTGATCTTAGAGATCTACCTAGTTAATTATCATACAATTTGTTGGCCAAAGTCAAGATTGTGTGATATTTAACAGGATCCTAGCCCACTAGGAAACACGGTTTCCCGAGTACTCGACAGAGGGTTAGAGGCTCGCCGAAGCCGAAAAATAGTGGGAGGCAAGAATTGAATTTGCAATATTCGTTCAATTACTCGCTATACGCGCTCAAACAAATATCACTCGTCAAATAATTAAAAGTATTAGTTGGACTAATATTTAATGTTGTTTTAATTAATATAGTTGGACTATATTCAAACAAATTCAATAAAATAGTTGATTTTATAATTGGATTATAGTAATCAATATAATTGAATTAATATTATAGTTGATTAAATAATTGGATTATTGTAATCATTATAATAAATAGTACCTGAAATAATTGATTAAATAGTTGGACTATTGAAATCAAGAAACATTGAAAGATTGGACATTTAAATATAATCTTGGATTAAAATATTTAAATGATTTAATTTTCAAATTGGGAATTAAATTTCAGGATGGTCCTGGAAAAAAATAATAAGTTACTTTATATGATAAAATAACCTATTATGCCTAAGCCCAGAATTAAGCAAATAGTAGAGCATAATCTTTGGAAGATTTATGTGATGATGACTTTAGTGCTTAATCTGATATACTTGTCATAAATCTATGTTTAGATTTAAGAAGTATTAAAATTGCAATTAATAACTCTTGGAGAGTTAATGACAAATCTCAAGGAGATAAAGTCAAACTTTGCAATTAGGTAAGTAGCGCAAGGCGCACTTTACTTCAATATTCTAGAAACCAAAGGCTGGCCAAAGGCTTCTGAAATATTGGAAAGGGTAAAGGCAAAATCATTATTATCTTCTGGGAAGATAAAGGACATATCCTAAAGTGACTGCCGTTTTGGATATGGCAGACACGAAGGAATTAAAGAAAGGGCAAGGCTCTGACTTTAAATATATTTGTCAAAATTATGTCCATTACTAGTATTGAAATTGGATTTTAAAATACTTAGTGTGGTACATAAAATATATGTATTGATGTTCAGAATCTGCTATGAGTAGGATACTGACATATTCTAGAACACTAAAGTGTTTCATTATATAAAGATGACATTGAGATAAACACATTAGATGTGAATAACAGTATTTATATTTTGAATATAAATAAAATCTCGAACATATAATATGACAAACTAATAGCTCATACTGATTTGATCAGAAGAGACTTATTTGTGGCATTCTTGTCTGGAACACAATTAAACAAGACTCGTATATCCACACTTTTGAAGAGTGGGTACTAGGACTAATTTGACTAATCAAATAAAGTCTATGAATCTAGTTTATTAGGTAAAGTACCTAAAACACTATTTACTTGGTAATAGTGAAAGTGCCACTGATCTGTTAGCCATATTCTTAGTGATATAAGTGGGCCCATGTCTAGCTAAGCTAGATGTGGATATGAATAGATTGGCTATAGTATTATACCGTCACGGTAAGACCGTAATGGAAAATACATGAGCAATAAGTTTCTTATATACTTGAAAGAGTATAGTATTCTTTCAAATGAGGACTCCTCCCGGAACACGTCAAAGTGACGGTGTGTCCGAACTGACTAACCGAATTATGTTAGACATAATTAGATTAATCATGAGTTGCTCTGAGCTACCATTTCCTTCAACGGATATGCATTAACAGTGCAAAACTTATTTAGAATAAGGTTCCATAAAAATCTGTTTGACATATTTCATATAAGATATGAACGGGAAAGAAACCGGGTTTCACAATCCTGAAGATTTGGGAATGCAAGGCATATGTTTGGATGATACCAAACTAGAACCCAAATTGGATAAGTGCCAATTATAGGTTATCCTAGGGGAAACCATAAGTATAGTACTTATATGTCTCACAAGAGAACAATGTGATTGTTGCTCGCCATGCGGTTTTCCTAAGAGGAATACTGATATGCAGTGGTAAGTGGGAGGACAGTAAAACTCGATGAAAATCGGAGTAATACTGTTCAAGGCACGAAGTCCGTAATGGAACATAAATAGTTCATCAAGGATGAAACTATACCATTAATCTTCGAATACACATAAAACCGCGTAGATCGGAGAGAATCAGAAAACAACCTGGGGTATGGGTTTCTGATCTCACCTCATAAAGATGTCAATTTTATTGAGGAAGACAAACCGACTACGTTTGAGGAAGTGATACAAGGTATCGACTTCATTTATGGCAAAGTGCCATGAGTCCTAAATGGATTCCATGTATAACAACTATGTTTGGACACTGGTTGTTGTACCGCAAGGCATTGTGCCTACTGGTACAGTATAAGTCTTCAAGGAAGACATACATGGATGGCAACATACCAACGTACTAAGCTAGGCTTGTTGCGAAAAGGTATCGTTATCAACATTGTGTTGATTACGGTTCAACCTTTTACTTGTTTCCACGATAAATCCATTTGGATAATGCTTGCTGAAACTATACATTTATGAAATGTGTCAGTTAAAGATCAAAATCGCTTTCCTTAAACAGGAAACCTTTTGGAGGATGTTTACAACATCCTAACGATTTTGTCGTACTAAAACCAGCAAACAAGGTTTGCGGGTTATTCAATCCATGTTTGGATTAAAGCAAGTATTAGGTTCTTGGAATTATCGTTTTGATGTAATCATAATGGTTTATGATTTAATTCAAAAACGAAAAATGATTCTTGTGTATATAAGGAGGTTAGTGGGAGCGCACTTACAATGAATGTCCTGTATAAAATAATGATAATATATTTCATTTCTAGGAAATGATATTCCCATAAAACAATCAGTGAAAGCTTGGCTTTCGAGATTATTCTTCGTAGAATTCTCAGGAGTAATAACCTTTATTCTAGGAATAAAAGATCTACTGGAATAGATTTAGAGTTGTTAACACTCTCTGAGAAATTGTACATTGAAAAATGTACGTGACCTGGTGTCTCATACGCTTTGAGCATATGGATTCACAAACAGGCCAATCCGAGTGATAGTCACAGGATTGAAGTTAAGAACATCCGTTAGTATCTTAGAGAACTAAGGATGCTGTCTTAATCTGTGAAGATGGAGAACTTGAAGTGACTGGGATCACTGTAGCAAGTTTCCAAACCGATAAAGACGACTATAAGTCGCAAATGGTATTATAAAGTTCGAATAACGGAACAGTGAGCTGGAAATCTTCCAAGCAAGATATTGTTAGTGAATAAACAACAAATGCGGATTATTGATGTAGCTGAAGCAGCAATAGAAGCCATTTGGGTCAATAATATATCTAATTAAATTAGATATAGTTCTGTTAGCGGCTGAGCTAGGCGTCAGCACAGGCTAAAGAATTAATGGTCTCATCAATGATCCAGATATAGACTTCGACTATTCATCTGATTCGTTCGGATCATACATCGTAGCGATGTGATGATCGTATAAATCGCATCAGACGATAATCATGCAAATCCGCTGACGAAAGCTTTTCTCAGCAATTTGAGCCAACCGTACATAGTTCGGGTGTAAGACACTCGAGTGACTGGCTATAGGCCAAGTGGGAGATTGTTGGATAATTATGACACATAGCGTCACTATTTGTACAGATCATGGTGTTGTTGTACAAATTAACTATGTGACAAAGGAGATTGCACTCTTATCATTTGTGATTAGATCACCTTAGATGTATAAATGATGAGAGGTCCCTATGATTTGTTCCTGGACGGAGAATAATATGAGACAGTATCAGTCCACGTAGGATAAATCATTAAATATCCCTAGTCAGAGTATTATCGAGATTGGACATCGATAAATACGTAAAAGACTAGTATTGCACTTGTGCGCGTTGTGAGGGCACAACGACATAGTTCTCATATATTTGGGTATAGGATACCCATGCAAGTGTAGTAGGAGGTTGTGTTTCACCGATGGTACGGGAAACAGCTTCGCTCTGGATAGACCCCCTTGGAATCCCATTGGTAGTATGACTATGTGTCTATGGGAGTCCGACATCAGGGTAGGTGTATTTAGTCTTAACCTGAGACTTGCACCGTTAATGCTTACGACAATCAATATACTTTAGTTGAGGTCGTCTAGGGGTGTAACAGGTTCTGCGTACGCCGATACTGGGTATATTGAGAATCGTAGAGTATTGGGTGTGATGTCAAGACGGAAGTATCACTCCAGTTATAGTGGAGATGATGTCACGTAGGATACGGTATTAGTGCTCTTAAGTGCTGCGCGGCCATCGGGATATTATGACTAGGTCATAAATATCCGATTATAGAGACTAGTTGCCAGACATCCGACAAGTGCTTCGTACGGGGCAGACACAACTCCAGCCCCAGGCCTAGCACGTGACAGTTCGATACTGGATCGAAATACGCAATACTACGGTATACTACGCTTGATATAGATCGCTTATTCATGTAAGCATGTTTCCGGAGAATTGGGTAGGCATGGCGCTTTGCTAGAGGCCAACCTTGTCTTGTGAATCGGTGTAAACGTGGTACGAGGTACTTACGTGTTCGGATAGTCCGACGACCCGATTTACTACCAATATATCCGGTGATCTCATGGGTCGCTTCCCAATGATTCACCGATGATGTATGACTCGCACATTTATTAATCTGGGATTAATTTGATGAGAGAGAAAATTAATCTGGGATTAATTACGGAGATATTTTATCTAGGATAAAATATCGTCTAAAGAGAGAAAACGATTAATTTGGAATTAATCGGTAAAGTTAATATATTCGATATATTGAACGAAATTAGATTTCGACGCGGAATTGAAATTAGATTTTAATTCGGGCGAACAAACTAATTTAGAATTAATTCGTTGGAGTTTGAATAGTGAAATCGATAGGCGTAATCATTTAATTACGACGCAACAGAAAATTCGCTAATTGGGAATTAGCGAACCCGAGCCCGAGAGTGATTGCGAGCACAATCGTATTTCGAATTCGAGTGCGGCAACGCAAGTCACATCAAGCGTCAAATCATTCGCCACATCAAATGTCAAATCAGACGTCACTTTGAGTGATGTGATTGATTGATGTGATTGATTGATTGAAAGACAACTTGACACTTTGAGTGATGTGAGTTGTTGGAATAGTGTTAGTGGTTGGAAAGTTTTGTATTTGACTTTTTGAAAGCCAAATAAAATGTAATTACCTTTATTATATTTTGGAAAATATATAAGGTAAATGCTTTACACTTTCTAATAACCTAATACACACTTTTCTCTCCTCTCTCTCTCTCTCTCTCAACTCACGCCCAAGTGGGCAAAAAATTGCTCACTGGTTTCTTTGAAATTGCCGAGCAAAGGGAAGCAATATGCCTTGATTTTGTGGCAAAATCAAGTAGAGCTAGCACTCCGAGAGACTTGCTAAGGTGATAGGGAAACTTACCCACGAGCCGGGAATCAAACGACGAAGATTCGAAGCTCTAATTGTTGACAGCAAATTCTGAAAACAGTGGGCAATGCAATTTATTAGCTAACCATACCCATTCATCAGAGTTCATAAAGAACTATGATTCAAAAATTGAAAGACCATGTTAGAATTTTCACTTTAGTCATAGCCTCGACGTCATTACGTACTTAAAATGTCAAACTTGGGCTGTCACTAGAACCAAATTTGCTTCTATTCTTAGACACTTCATACGTAAATGAACCGACTAGCTTTTGAAAAGCCAAGTTAACGTGGAAGCAAATGCAAACTACAGATTTGCATGTAGCCGTTTGCAACATGTGTGCTCTTAGCCAACTATGAATATTATTACACAGTGACAAAGATCTAAAGCCTATTTATACTCTTTCTTGTTCATTGTTCATTGCATCTTTCAAAATCCTAACCCTGGGTATGAAAAAAATGAAGGCGCTTGCTTCTTTGTTTGTGTACATTTGGTTACTGGTGGTGGTTGTGAAGGTGGCAGGGAGACTCACCCAAGTGTTGGAATACTAATAGAAGGCTTGGAGCTTCCATCTTCAAAGAAAAGATTTCAAATTAGTGCACTGCAGTTGCATTTTTGCAAGGGAAAAATCAATTTTGTTCGTCGTTTCGTCGCACAACCGATCGATGTGAGTATTCCGCTACCTCATTTGATGTATTCACATTGTTTATCATGCTTGTTTGATAATCTTGGGACCTAGAATAAAACCAACAATTTAGAGATATCCAAATGGGCAAAAACAAGGGGTACCATTTCTGGATGAAATCTAGTAAGGGTATCAGAATCATATTTTGGCGCTCTTGGATCATAACTAAACTTTTTAAGCCCAATGAGATTTGCATACAAGGTGGCCCGTTATCATTCCAAAGTATTTGGCCTAATTATCATGAAAATGTAAAATTGTCCCAATTGAAAAGGCCCACAAGTTTACATACCATGGTAAAAGGTTCAAACAACTTCAAATGATTGGGGGACCCAAATATAAGCATAAGAGAGGCTTTTATATGATAACAATTATGAGATTTTTATGTGAGCTTATAAGCGTAAGGCTTAGGCTCTTATCGGCGAAGGTTTATCCACAACTAGGTATCTTTACTCAATGGTTCAATCGACCAACTGAACGTACCTTGTTTATACCCAAGAACATGAAGAGTAAACATATATACCATGTACTACGTGGTGGAAGACGTTGTGTCCAATCCACTACCTAATCTGATCGAGAGTTGTGTTGTTGAGTTTATTCTAATCACTCTCTTTGATAGAATTTGGTCTCACTCTCTTCTCCTTGATCACATCGAACAAATTTTACAGTGCAAATAATCTATTATCTGAGGCCTCTAGAGGGAATAATTGGTTGTTGTCAACTTGATCATCACACCAGAAGAGAAATCTTTCATTTTCATTTTACATTTAAAGTTTAAAATGAAAATAGGTCAAAATCGGGGCTTATTTTCATAAATCAGAGTTCACCGTTACGTCCGGAATGGTAAACAATGGTGGATTTAACTCTTTATTGGACCAAACCTGACACATGGGACGATTTATAAATTTTCAAAACTTTTGGGGTCAAACTATAAATTTCAGAGACTTTACGGGACTCAATGAAATTTACCAGAGATGCTGACGTAGCAGACACGTGGCTGATGACATGGCAAAATGAGACCAGCTTTTTTGATGTGGTTGATGACGTGACAGACATGTGTCATTGACATGACAGCTGATGTGTAAGACTTCTTGATGACGTGGCTGATGACTTTGTGCTAACGAGGCGCTGACGTGGATGACACATCGGTGTTTTCAACACCCTAGATAGGCGTGCAGTGTATGGCGCGAGTGGCGGCACGTGGATACTCTCTGCTTGGTGCGTGTAGCATCCTCTGGTCTCCGTTTGATTGCTGGAAAATACCATTGTGTTTGTCTCGACGTAAACAAGCTGATGATATGGTCAAAACGATTTTTGACAACTTTTCCGAAACTCGAATTTTCCAAACCGAGTTGCGTTCTTTGATTTTAAAACCCCCAATATATGACTAAAGCTCTGATACCACTTGTTGTGATTCTCTGATCATTGAAGAGTGTTTTATGAGGAAAAATAAATAATCTCTATTACTACTGAAATAGAATTTACAAGTATTACAACACTTGTACAAAAGAACCTCACACACTAACTACACTCTCGAGCAAGCTTTCTTGCCTTGGAGCTTGCTTGTTGGGGTTTGTTTGAGCTCTTAATTGAGAGCTCAAATGGAACTCAAGCTCACTATTACAACTACTTAATAAATACACTTAAAGCTTTTTTGGTGGTTTGCAATATTGTCAAAATGTGGTGATCTCTTTTTTTGACAATGGTGACACCAATCTTTGAAAAATGTATGAAAATTGATGCATGCAAGCTGGATACTATAATCCAGAGATACCTTTTGGAGTAAGCAAGCTCCTAGAATTTGGTAAAGTGAAGCTACTCTTGAGCTGGCTGGCCATTGGAGAAGAAATAAAAGCCATTTGAATTTTTTTTAGAATACTTGTGTTTCCAATAGCTTTGCTATGGAGAAGAAACATGGCGCGAGTGGCGGTGCATAGAGACTCTATGCTTGGCACGTGTGGCATTCTCTGGTCTCCGTTTGATCTTTTATCATTGTGTTCGTCTCGACGTGAACAAGCTGATGGTATGGTCAAAATTGATTTTTGATAACTTTTTCGAAACTCGAATTTTCGAAACCGAGTTCCATTCTTTGGTTTTACGACCCCAATATATAACCAAAGCTATGATACCATTTGTTGTGATTAACTGAAGTGTGTTTTGTGAGGAAAAATAAATAATCTTTATTACTATTTAAATAAATTTACAATTATTACAAAAGTTATACAAAAAACCTCACACACTAACTACATTCTCTCTACCAAACTTCTACCAAGCTCTTTTGCCTTGAGGACTTGTGTTTCCAAGAGCTTTGCTACGGAGAGATACGCAAGTAAAAAAAAAACTTAAAAAAAATTTGTGTCTATATATTTAAATGTATTATAAAATTATTATTAATATTTATGTAAAAAATAATAAAATTTTCCAAATTGATTAGTTAATTATAATATAGCATTATGGACATTATTAAATTATTACATTTTAGTAAATATTTATCTTGATCTTTCTTATTTTCCAAACAAATAATATGACTATTTTTTATTTTTAAAAATATCTTTAATTTGACAAGACCTCTAAGGCCTGAAAATCACCTATGCCTAACATGATGATACTCACTCACTTATAAGACTAACTTATGCAAAAGAAAGAGAGAAATAATTTGATTGTAAAAATACAAAGCTTATAAGACTAAAAAAATTATTATTGTTATAAAATAAGAGAAAAGAAGAAGAGAAAATAATACCTTGTAAAGCTGCAAGCTTTTCTTCTTATTGATTTTAGACTGAAATAATTATACAAGATTTACTCTCTATTTATATAGATGGGTTTTGGTTAATATCATTATCCCTAATCAATATGGGATAAGTTAAAACATAAAAGACAAGTGTAGGGGACCATCTAATTTACAACACTCCCCCTTGGGACCCATCACTTTAATTTTACAATAATTGATCTAACACTGCCTCATTAAAACCTTGCCAATAAAACCCAATGGAATAAAAACCTGGTCGAAGGAAAAAGAGTACAATGTGCTTTTATCCAACAATATTTCTTGATGTCAATGATTATGCTCCCCCCGATGAAATATTATCAAGATAATTTGCTCAGTCGGCGCATGCCAATGCTATATACAAGCTTCTCAAATGTTGATGTCGGTAAAGCTTTAGTAAATAAGTCTGTAAAATTATCGGTTGATCTTATTTGCTTGACATCAATTTGTTTGCTCTGTTGGAGCTCATGAGTATAAAAGAATTTAGGTGAGATGTGCTTGGTTTTGTCTCCCTTGATGTACCCTCCTCTGATTTGTGCAATACATGCAGCATTATCTTCATATATAACTGTTGGAATATCTGTGGCAGAATTTAAGTTGCATGTGCTCTGAATGTGATGTATAAGTGACCTTAACCATATACAATCTCTACTTGCTTCATGTAGTGCAAGTATCCTTGAGTGATTGGATGAGGTAGCAACAAAAGACTGTTTTGTAGATCGCCATGAAATTGTTGTATTATTATAGGTAACAACATACCATGTTTGTGAACGTGCCTTATTAGGGTCAGAGAGATATCCTGCATCAGCGTAACCAACAATGCCTTGATTTTGTGTTAGCTCATTTGAATAAAACAATCCAAGTCTTTAGTGCCGTGAAGATAACGAAAGATATGTTTGACACCATTCCAATGTCTTCGAGTTGGCGCAGAACTAAATCTTGCCAATAAATTAACAGAAAATACAATATCTGGTCTGGTGCATTGAGCTAAATACAGCAAGGCACCAATTGCACTAAGATATGGTACTTCTGGACCAAGTATCTCTTCATTATCTTCTTTAGGACGAAATTGATCCTTTTTAGGATCGAGAGATCGGACTACCATGGGAGTGCTTAATGAATGAGCATTATCCATGTTGAAACGTTTGAGAATTTTTCAATATATGCAGACTAATGGATAAATACTCCGTTAGTTTTATGCTCGATCTGTAAGCCGAGATAATATTTCGTTTTTCCCAAGTCTTTCATCTCAAATTCTCTTTTCAAATATTCAGCAGTTTTTAGAAGCTCTTCAGGAGTTCCAATTAAGTTCATATCATCGACATATATTGCTATAATGGCAAATCCAATTTCAGACTTTCTAATAAATACGCATGGGCAAATAGGATCATTTATATATCCTTCTTTCATCAAATATTCACTCAAACGATTATACCACATGCGTCCAGATTGTTTCAATCCGTATAAAGATCGTTGTAACTTGATTGAACACAGTTTATGATCAATTGATTTATATGCTTCAGGAATTTTTAATCCTTCGGGGACCTTTATGTAAATATCAGTGTCAAGTGACTCATACAAATATGTTGTCACTACGTCCATAAGACGCATGTCCAATCTTTCAGAAACTGCCAAACTGATTAAAAATTGAAACGTAATGGTATCCATCACAGGAGAATACGTATCCTCATAGTCAATACCTGGTCTCTGCGAGAAACCTTGTGCAACTAGTCACGCTTTATATCTAATGATTTTATTATGTTCATTACATTTTCGTACAAATACCCTTTTGTAACCAACAGGTTTGACATCTTCAGGTGTCTGGACTACAGGTCCAAATACTTCACGTTTGGCTAAAGAAGTCAATTCTGCTTGAATTGCTTCTTTCCATTTAGGCCAATCGTGTCTTTGTCTACATTCATCGACAGTTTGAGGTTCAACATCATTTGCAATTTCAGTAGCTACTGTATATGAAAACACATTGTCGATGGTTATTTCATTTCGATCCCACGGTTCTCGTGTATAAGTATAATTTGTAGATTTTTCCTCATTTTTGGAATTTTGAGCCTCTTCAGGGGTTGATATCTCTTCTGGGATTATCAGTTCTTGCTCGAGCATTATTTTCAACAAGATCTGAATCTCTCATTTTCCTCTTCCGGGGAATAGTATCTTTAGAACCAAGTGGTCTACCACGTTTCTGACGTGCAATAGATGAGTCATTAGCTGCCTTTACACTAGATTGTTCAACAGGAACAACCACCCGGGCTGGTGTATTAGCAGCTGGTATATGAGACTTGGTTACTTTGGCAGCATCTGTAAATGCATCCGGTAATTGATTTGTAATTTGTTACAAATGGATTATCCTCCGCACTTCATTTTCAAATTGGCTGGTGCGAGGATCTAAGTGAGACATGGTGGGAACTTTCCAAGAAAGTTCATGCCTTGCTTTTGGAGGCTCTTTCTTTTCTCATAATGGTGGAAAATTATCTCATCAAAATGACAATCCGCGAAATGTGTGGTAAATAAATCACCCTTTAAGGGTTCCAGATATCTAATAATAAGGTGAATTAAAACCAATATATATCCCCAAACGACGTTGAGGTCTCATCTTTGTACGTTGTGGGGGTGAAATTGGAACATATACAATACAACCAAAAGTATGTAGATGGGAAATATCTGGTTGGTGACCAAAAACAAGTTGGATTGGAGAATATTGATGATAAGTTGTGGGTCTAAGGCGAATTAATGCAGCTGCATGTAGTATAGCATGACCCCATGTAGAAATTGGTAATTGAGATTGTAACAATAAAGTTCGTGCAATTACCTGAATTCGCTTGATCAATGATTCTGCAAATCCATTTTGTGTATGTACATGTGGAACTGGATGTTCAACATCGATTCCAATTGATGTACAGTAGTCATCAAATGTCTTGGATGTAAATTCACCAGCATTATCTAATCGTATGGTTTTGATTGGATAATCTGGAAAGTGTGCCTTTAATCTAATCATCAGGGCAAGTAGCTTGGCAAATGCAATGTTACGTGTGGATAACAAACAAACATGTGACCACCGTGCAGATGCATCAATCAAAATTGTAAAGTAACGGAAAGGTCCACTTTGTGGATGAATTGGTCCACAAATGTCTCCTTGAATCCTTTGTAAGAATGATGGGGATTCAAGGGCAATCTTAGATGGAGATGGGCGTATCACAAGTTTGCCTTGTGAGCAAGCAGTGCAATTGATCTCATTTGTCAATAGAATCTTCTGGTTCTTTAATTTATGCCCATTGGAATTTTCAATTATTCTACGCATCATCGTAGCTCCTGGATGACCAAGACGATTGTGCCATAACATAAACATCTTTGGATTATTGAACTTCTGGTTCATCACTACATGACTTTCTATTGCATTTATGATTGTATAATACAATCCAGATGAGAAAGCCGGAAGTTTTTCCAATATATATTTCTTACCTGAGATATTTTTGGTAATACATATATATTCTATTTTGTTTTCATCTAAAGTTTCAATATGATACCCATTTCTGCGAATATCTTTGAAACTTAGCAGATTTCTACTAGACTTGTCTGAATATAGAGCATTTTCAATGTATAATTTTGTTCCACTTGCTAATAAGATTATGGCTCTTCCAGAGCCTTCAATTATGTCTACAGGACCGGATATAGTGTTTACCTTTCCTTCATGTAATTGTACGTCCAAGAAATATTTTCTATCTCGAAGAATAGTGTGTGTGGTTGCACTATCAGCTAAGCATATATCTCCACATTTATTTTTCGGAACAAATAATTTCTTTGAAGGGTCCATATCCTTGAAAGTAAAGTTCATGTCACATAAATATAATTCAAAATAATAAATATACAATAAAATATAATACAAGAATTAAAAACATCACATAAATATATATGAACCAAAATTACACACATATACTTAGAACTTCAGGTTCTCTTGAAAATTAATTTGCTGATCTAGAACTTTAAGTTCCAATCTTACATTATTATTTTGAATATCAGGTCCTAAAAATGAATTATATTTCACAACTTTAATTTCCGATTGATAATATTAATATTTAGAACTTTAAGTTCATAAATATGCTATTAGAAATTCTGAACTTCAGATTCCATGATAGATTTAAAACTGCAAGTTTTAATCTAAAATCTAATTAATTAAAGTTAGAACTTCAGGTTCGTTAATTGTAGTGTAATTATAGAAATTCGAGTTTTATAATTATTTTATATATCTAGAACTACAAGTTCTAATCTAATAATTAATTAATGAATATAGAACTTCGGGCTCTAATTTACCTCTAATAGTTGATCACAATTATGAAAGAAATTAACATAAATTGTAAAATGAATTAGAACTACAATTTCTATTTTCTAATGTGGAAGATCCAAATTAATGGCAACCACAGAGCATGCTCATAAAAATACAAAAAGCATAACATAATGAATTAGAACTACAGGTTCTAACTTTAGGATTGAAATTCAGAACTTCAGATTCTGAGTTAGGACTTAATTTTTAATACTGAGATTCAGAACTTCAGATTTTGAATCAGAATTATAGGTTCTAATATTGAGATTCAGAACTTCAGGTTCTGAATAAGAATTACGAATTCTAAATTTTTTTTTATTTTTAATTAAGATTCAGAACTTCGGGTTCTGAATTATTTATACTATAAAACTTCAAGTTGGAATAAAAATAATAATAAGAATAAGAATAAGAATTTGGATATACTACAACTAGGCAACATCCATATTCAAGAACAAAAAAATAATAATAATAAACAAAATCAAAACGCGACTAAGTCGCATATCATGATAATCAAATTGAGGCTTCCGGCCCTATTCGGTGATGAAGATGGTTCGACTTCAAAGCCGGGATAAATTTACTCACAAACAGGCTTCGGGCGCTATTCACAACATGAGGCAGTGGGCTGATGATGATACAACCTATTGATGATGACTAAATTAATTAAGGCTTCAGGCTTTTGTCAATCATGAGAGTTGCAAATAGAGGCTTGATCATTCAATCATGAATTCAAATAGTCACACGTCATCATCAACAAACACAAACATTGAATTCAATAAAGCCTCGTGGCCGTATGACATGATCAGCAAGGCTTCAGGCTTTTTTATCACCATTTGTTTCATCATCAGGCTTTTTGTCCACTTGGTAGATGATGGTTTGACTTTTATGATTCAAAGCCATCAAAGACATTCAAATAAATCATAATCAACTTCAAGCTTCAGGCTTGATTTAAACTTGATGGTAATGAATCGGCACATTTGATCATTGCCTTTGATCATGATGAACGATGCAAAATGATCAAAATCTAATATCATCATTGTCTGGACAAAGCCTATGATGCAATTCTCTTTATTAACAGATTTGCAAATTGGCTTCGATATGTGGCTGATGATATTCAATTTTCATTTTTAGCAGATTGGCTTCTGGCCTTGTCTCGAAAAATAATTTGTTTTAGGCTTCAGGCCTGATTTCGAATAATAAATACATATCGTGCCGATAACGTGTTATAAAATAAGAGAAAAGAAGAAGAGAAAATAATACCTTGTAAAGCTGCAAGCTTTTCTTTTTATTGATTTTAGAATGAAATGATTATACAAGATTTACTCACTATTTATAGAGATGGGTTTAGGTTAATATCATTATCCCTAATCAATGTGGGATAAGTTAAAACATAAAAGACAAGTATAGGGGACCATCTAATTTACAACAATTATCGCTATTTTTAATAAATTATATTAAAAGAATCTTGTAAAACTTAGATTGCAAAAATATATAATTTATAAGAATAAAAAACAATTATCCTTTTTTATAATAATGATACACAATCAAATAGAATTTTATGCAACACTTGTTTTGGAGTTCCACATCCAATGGTAGACCTGGCCACGGTTCCGGTTCGGAACCGGAACCGAACCAGAACTGAACTGGTTGGAACCGGAAGGTTCCGGTTCCAACCGGTTCAGGTTCTGGTTCCGGAACCGGAATCGTTGGCGACCGGTTCGGTTGGGGTTCGACCCCAACTCGAACCGGTCAGAACCGGTGGAACCGTACGGTTCGACGGTTCCAACCGGAACCGAACGGTTCCGATTGGAACCATATGGTTCCTGTTGGAACCGTAGGGTTCCAACATGAACCATTCCCCAACGGCTACTAGCTGTTGGCTCCCTGCCCAAATAAGAAAAAAAAATTAAATTATAAATTAAAATATAAATTACTAATATATCCCTAATAACGGTAATAAAACGGTTATATTTAGGGGCATTTTTGGTATCAAAAAATTCTAAAACTCAATAGGATTCATTTTTCATTATTTCAACACACCAAATTCTCAACTCTCTCATTTTCTATAATTCTCTTATTCTCAATCTCACTTCAATACAATTCTCTTATAATCTTATTCTCAATCTCAATTCAATTAGTTTTTAATTTTCTTATTTTTCTTCCTAATTTCTCAAATGAAAAATGGCAAGTTCATCTGAGAACATAATGTCAAATATGCCAACCCAAGAGAGCGGCCCTAGTGTCGGTGCAGAATCACGGAGAAGAGAAGTTAAGGCTCGTTCATCGGATGTTTTCAAAATTCATTTTCATTTGGAACGCCTAGAAGATAATACACAACGAGCAATTTGCAACTATTATAGGTTACCTATAAATTTTCTGGTGGATACGGCAATATGATCAAGCACTTGGAAAGACATCATCCGGTTGAACTTGGAATTGATACGACGCAAACTCAAATGGCCAGGTACGCATCATTTAGTAGATGTACGAGTAGTGTAGATTTATTTAAATATTCTGATGCAAAAAATAGAGAAGAATTTGCGAAATTAACTTGTATGGCACATCTTTCTTTAAGCTTTGGTGAAAAACTTCATTTTACTAATTACGTGCATAATGTTTTAAACCCTTCTGCATGTAGAATGACTCGAAACACAACAAAAAGTCATATTTTCAAATTATATAAAGATGATAAAATTATTCTAAATGAAATATTTAAAGAGATGAAAGGTCGTATTTCTATATGTTCTGATATTTGGAGTGACCATTGGCAAACACACTCATACATGGGTGTGACTTGTCATTGGATTGATGCATCATTTACCATGCAAAAACGACTTATTGCATTTAGAGTTTTTGATGACCAACATACTGCACATAATATTTATAGAATGATGAAGGTAATTTTTGATGAATATGGTTTAGTAGAAAAAAATTTAACAATTAGATTTGATAATGCATCTGCAAATACTGCATTCATCAGTGATTTAAAATCCTTATGTGAACCAAATTTAGGGGGTCGATTTTTTCATATTCGTTGTACATATCATGTCCTTAACATATGTGTGCAAGACGGTCTAAAATTATTATCATCTTTCCTTTATCCAATTAAAACGGCACTTAACTGTATTTGGTCATATTCTCAAGTTAGGAGAGAATGGACCAAGTTTTGTAAAATAAATGGTATTAAACCGATTAAATTTCCAAGAGATGTTCCAACACGTTGGAATTCAACTTATTTTCTTTTATGTCAAGCATTTCATTACAAAGATGCATTATGTAGTTTTTTTTCTCAACATGTTCAAAATATCACACTTTTTCCTAGTCAATGGGATATTTGTGAAAAAAATTTAGATATTTTAAGAGTTTTTAATGATGCTACTTTAGTTTTTAGCGGTGTTTATTATCCTACAACACATTTATTTCTTCTTGAGAGTTTGAATATTGTTGGCACTCTCGATGAGCATGTTGACAGTAGCGATCCTAATGATATTGTTTTGTTGGAAGCCATTACTGCTATGAAGGTAAAATGGTTGAATTATTTTAGGAAAATTCCTTTACTTTATCTTATTGCTGTTGTTTTTTATCCTAGATTTAAATTAGAAGGTTTGAATGGTGGTTTACATGCTTACAATGGTTATTTGGGAATATTATATGAAATTGATATTACAAGCATAATGACGAAATTAAGAAATGATTTAATTGTTTTATTTAATGATTATATTGTAAGATATAACTTAGGAACATTATGTGAATCTAGTAGTAGCGAACCGGTAATTCAAACAAGACTTAGCGCATAGGATCGTTGGTTATTGCAACGAAATAAAAAAGTTAGGGATACGACAACTAATAACCCTGAATTAGATAATTATTTATCTACAAATTTTGAGTTTTCTAATGAAAGTTTATACAGTGAAAATTTTAAAATCCTTGAATGGTGGAACCAGCATCAAAATATATATATCCTGTTTTATCAATTATTGCTAAAGAGATATTGACAGCACCTATTTCCACCGTTGCGGTTGAGCAAGCCTTCAGCTTGGGAGGTAATATATTGGAAGCTAGGCGATCTTCATTACATCCAAGCACTCTAGAAGCAACAGCTTGTGTGGATGATTGAACTTGAGCTGATCTGAGACAACAAGAAGATGCCCCCGATGATTTTGAAGATTTGTTCGATAATGCTTCTGCAAGTGCAACAACAAGTGCAAGCGGAACTGGAGCCGAATGATCAACTGATAATGATGATTGATAATTGTAAAATTGTAATTTACAAAGGGGATATGTCTTAAAATTGTAATGGAACTACGTGAGCTTTGATTCCTCTCACCCTTGGAGGATACGTAGGCAACTTAAATTTTTAAAAATTTAAGCTCAAGCTCTTCAATGTAATAATTTTTTTTATTTATAAAATTAATCTCATTTATTTTAATTAATTTTCAAAATTAAAAAAAAAAGTTTGGAACCGAACCGGTCGGTTCAAGGTTCCGGTTCCACTTAAGTGTGGAACCGGAAACCGGCCGGTTCGGTTCGGTTCCGAACCGGAACCGAACCGCCGGCCAGGTCTATCCAAGGGCATGCCGTTTCATCTTAGCATCAAAACGGCGCGCATCGAGTCACCCAAATGCCCAGCAATTCAAGGTGAAAAGACGCAATTAGCCTTATCATTAACCATTTCAGCGCCATCCACTCCCTCGAAAACCCTAAATCCCCCTATGACTATGAATACATTGCAAAACAAATTCAATTCATCTATAAGATGAATAATTTTCAAAAACCTTAATTTTACACTTCAATCCAAAGAAATTCTTTGAAGAAACCTTCAAATGGCACTGAAAATTTTGAAGCCCCCAATAACCCTTCGCTGTTATAATACCCCGACTATTACTGCAAATTCAAGCTTGTTTTTATTTCCCAACTCCAATCCTCATACTTTCCTCGGTACCCATCTCTTCATTGCTTGCATTTTCAATGTTACGAGAGATTATTTTGTAAAAATTTGATTTTTTTTTTAAATGTAATCAATGTTCAGGGAGATTGCTGAAAGGCCAGAGACAATATCCCATCAGAAGCTTCGCTGTTGCTAGCAATGCCAAGTCAGAAAAGATTCAAATACCCAAAAAGTACTCTTTCTTGCTATTGCATATAAAACTATGGCTATTTCTTGCGTTATCCTTTTTCAGATAGATGTTAAAACTTGAATTGAATTGTTGAGAATGTCAATTATTTGTAAGAGGGGTAATTTGATAGAGAAAAATGGCTTTTTTTGCTATAAAATTATTTAAAAATGGCTTTTTAAACTTGTGTATTTTATATATTCTGTATTTGACATTTTTTCAGGAAGAGGAGGCTGGATGAGATATGTCTTGAAAGGTTTCAGCAATATAGTCGAACGTACATACAGTCGTGGATCTTACAAGGTAGGCTAAATTACTGAATTGCATTAACAAGGCCCTTTTGAATCTTGGTTTTATGCACAATATTTTAGTTTTGATAGAATATGGAATATGGCTGGCATTTTAATCTAAAGTGAATATGTGATTTCACATGATTAGTAAGTAATACTGTGAATCGTAGTTTATGGTGAGTATTTATTAAAGCTTTTATGTAGGTATCAGATTGAATTAGAGATTTGCATTGTGAACTCCTTTAGTTTAGAACTGATGGTCAACTTTAGTTGTTTGATTATTTGATGAACCTGTCTCTCAAACTCATTTATGGTATAGGAAAAGTGTTTGTAGATGGAAAGATGGTGAACAAAGCTGGAACAGCTGTCTCTGATAAGGCTGTTGTAGAAATAATTGCTCAAGTGCCAAAATATGTATGTAGGTGATTACTTCTCAAAACGACTCATCATGCAATTTCAGACATAAATATTTGGTTTTATAGTGGCATTGGCTATTAATTATTCAGATTTTACTCTATTGTTCATTTGTTTAGAGCTGGACATAAGTTAGAAGCTGCCATTGAACAGCTGGGTGTTGATGTAGCTGGCAAAGTAGCTCTTGATTCAGGTTTGTCCACTGGAGGGTTTACCGATTGTCTGCTTCAGTATGGTGCATCATTTGTTTATGGGGTTGATGTAGGTTATGGACAGGTAATGGGTATTTATTTTTCCTTTTTTCTTTCTTAGAAGGCAGTGTCTTTTCTGATTGTCTGATGAACAAAATTCTTGGTTTTTGATTGATTATGGATGCTGAATTCTTCAATAGGTTGCCGACAAAATTCGTCGAGATGAACGTGTTTCCGCTATAGAACGAACAAATTTAAGATACCTTACTACCCTGCCCCAGAAAGTTGATTTGGTGACTTTGGACCTTTCATTCATTTCTATTCTCACTGTAAGCTATCAAATGCTGATGAAATGTGGTATTGCTAATTTTCTGAGATCTTTTAGTTGTTTGCATACTTTTCCCCAACTTTTGATTCCCCAGCGTGTATGCTCGTTGCTTAATGGGGCTGCACCTTCTCTTTTTGGCACTTCTATTATGCATCACTCACTGATAGAAAGAGGAAACAAGTGAATAAGATGATATATTGATAATTATTCAGGACAGAGTAATTGTTCTTTTGAATCTAATGCTTGTCGAACATTATCCTAATGCTTCTTATTTAAGCAGGTCATGCCTGCTGTGGTAAATTTGATGAAGGAAGAAGCAACTTTGCTTACCTTGGTCAAACCTCAATTTGAAGCTCGCAGGTCACAAGTAAAAACTCTTCTCCATTATATTTATATCACATGTATTCAATATAGAGTCTATATGATTATTTTGTATTTTAAAAATTTATGGGTATTCAATAAGGATTTTAAAAAGTTCTTTAAAATCTCGAGGTATTAGATAAGAATTTTAAAATGTTCTTTAAATTCTTGAGATATTCGATTAGGGTTTTAAAAAGTTCTTTAAAATATGATAATATTCAAAACTCCATTGATTTTAAATGATTTCATTAACTGTTGGATTTTAAATGATTTTAAAGAGTAAAAAAATGTCAATTGAAATCTTTTATTTAAACAAGATATTTCACAAATTCACACTTTGCTAATAAAATTACATGTTTGGATTTTATTTTTAAAACAAAGAATTCATAAATCCATGGATTACAAAAAATAAACACAATCGATAACAAGTACCTTATATAAATAAAAATTTCATTGTGAAATCTGCCATTTCTCTTTTCTCTTTTGAACTAAAATACGTTTTTCTTGAATTTTTATTTTCTTTCGGGTTTTATTTCAAGATCTTCATTTTTATCACTTTGATTAATAAAACACAATGTTTGTTGTCATTTATGATTGAACAAAACTATTGCATTTAAATTCAAGATATGCAAACCACTTACTTTTAGGATTTTCTTCCACATGAAATTCTTTGTAAAATTTGCTTTCACTTTTAAAATCAAGTCTTGTGGTTTTCAACTTTTAAAATACTACAAAATATATTCATTAAAATCTGTAAATGTATGGATTTAACAAAATCCATGGATAATAAAAAAATTCAACATAATCAATTAAAATCTTAATTGAATATATTATATACCCTCCTAAATGTTTGAGTGCTTGCCTTTGTTGGATCCCGCTGTATATGACTAAATGAATCTGAAAATGATGTCAATGAGGGAACCACCTTCCCCCTCGTAAACATGGTTGTGTGATTATACCAAATTCACCAGCTTCTTCAATTACTTGGAATATTGCTCACATGAAATTGTTCCTTTGTCACTTTTCCTCAGTTAAGGATGGATTGCTATCATAATCTTGTGTTTCAGTTCATAATTTAATTGTTATTGCAGGTAGGAGGTGGCGGGATTGTGAGAGATCCTTTAGTCCATAAGGAGGTATGAAAATTTCCTCCTCATTATTTCCTGATTGATCTCACTTCCTTGTTCATATGTTCAAAGTTCTTTTTTTCTTTTAGTTTATGTTCCAAACTTTTTGAACCTGATTATGTTTCAAGGACTTGAAAGCAATAGATAAAAATCTGTTGATTGGGTTCATTTTTTGCAGGTTCTTGAAAAGATCATAAAAGGTGTAGAAAATTTCGGATTCCAGACTAAAGGATGGATTGAGTCTCCTCTAAAAGGCGCAGAGGGTAATACAGAATTTCTTGTTTGCTTTACTCGGACAGGTGAGAAACAAGCAGAGCAGTAGAACATAATTAGAGGAATACTGTAGTGGAAATATGCTGAAAACTTTATTGCATCTGATTTTGTAAATTTCAACAAAGTGTACAAGTCAAGGTATCATTGTACGGGTTTTCAAATGCATCTCCATTTTTATTTTTACCTTGGGACAATAATAGTTTCTTTAACAGTGGCCATATCACAACTACAACTGATTACTATCATTCAACATTTCAAAAGGCATCTTAAGACCAACCACCTGGCCAACAACTGAGAACCAAGACACCAGATACTGTTCAATATCAACTCCATATTTGGTCACTGTGGTATCACCAAGGAAGAGCAACTTCATCCACTCGCTTGTCCCACATGGATGTAATTTATACCACGGTCTGTTTAAGTAGGGATGTTCCTGCAATCAATAATTTCAATTAACAGGTTAAAGTAATCAAAAAACAACATTAAGCATATCTATCTATTTCAGTCGCTCAAGGCAATGAAAGAGGAGAACCTCTTGAGTTATGAATGTCCATTTTGATTCTGACAAAACCTTAGCAGAACAAGAAGGAAGATCTTTTTCAATTTCATCCAACACCAACGGTTGTCCCCCTGTGAAAAAATGAAAACCAGAGCAATATGTTCTTCAAGCGCTATTTTTTCTTCAGAAAGCAATAGAGTAGACAATGAAACAACTGATCAATCAAACTGGAATCATGAACTACGCTCATGGTGATTATCAGATTCTACTCGTCTGATGAATTTAACCATATTGAGATTAACATACCTCTGCTGTAAGAGCGGAAATATAGGACTGGAACCCTATATGAAGCACTGTAGATTACATGAAAATCGTAGTAGTGTTCTTCACGATCACAGATATGGACCTTCCCAATAGAACAAAAACACGACCAGCACAATTGAGAAACAGTTCCGAGATGCTTAAAACAAGGATGTCAGTTAATATCTACTCACTAAAGTGGCAGTATCAATGGGCTCATCTTCATTAGAGCAACTGGTTTCTTCTTCCCCTATGCAAGTTTCTTCACCAGGATCTTCCTGTTAAATAACAGTTACATTATCCGTAACATCTACACTGCAATCAAAAGAGATACGATTCAACATAACATCAAAGGCCAGACCTCTCTTAACCTGAGAAGGCAAATGTTTTCAAGTGACAAGTATCCCTCCACCTGAAAAAGGATTGATAGAACTTTTCCAACATGAACAAAATACGATAGGGAATGACAAAAATGAACTATTAAACAAACCTCATCCTCATGAGATCCAACCCAATGTTGTTTTTTACAAGCAACCCATGACCACGAAGAGAAACTGGGATTGAATCTTTTCCATTTCTCGGAAAATTTACAAGCAGCGCGAGAAAAATCACTTAATGAGAGGGTTCCATCCCAAGATAATACATCCATGATTGCACTGCAGTAGTTGAAATAAAGAGGATTAAACAAACATGATTATGAAAAATTTCACTCTTACCACAAAATAAACAATTTTTGATTCAATTCCAATGACTCCATTACCTGAAATTGTGAAACAACTAAAATTCATGCAAAAAAAAATCTTGTTTAATAATGATAATCAGGATCGAATACGCCTTCATCTAATGAAACATGCAGTGTATATTCAAAGAGAGTAAAACCCAGAACACAGAATTGACTAAAATTGATCTAAATATCTAAGAGAAGCCTCTGACCTTGTGAAATTTGTGTCTGAAAGAAACAACTGCCTGTCTTCGCCTGTTCTCGTCTCTTTTAACGAATTGGCTTTGTTTTGTTATGTACTATTTCGTCACGCTTTATATGATACATGGCTTACTTGTTTATACTTGATTTCAATAATTTATTTCTTCAAAATAAAATAAAATTGTAATTTGTGAACAAAAAAGAGGACGGGAAATTTAGGGATTGTAAAATTTTCCTAACACACACTCGTTATGGCACCGGTCTTCCAATCGTTCCACTTAAATCTCGGATGTTGACTGTCATGCAGAGAAGCCCGTTTGCAGCAAAACAGAAACGAATGCTTAGGAGCAGCCAAGGATATCGTTACGGGGATTTCATAATTTTTAAGGATTTAATTTCTCCTTAGCTGTTACAAATAATATCATAGAATTAAACGATCGAGGTATAATTATTTGTAAACCATAGCTTTGAAGATCTTCCATGGAGATGGGGGTTGTAATTTTTATTTGGATTAGCTTAATTCCTGCATCTTAAACCACAAAAGTTACTACATTTTTTTTTTTGAAATCGTTGGAAATCCCACCGCCAAATCACCCATTTCGGGCTTAAACCCCGACTATCCCAAATTCTTACAAAAAAAAAAACACACTTCCTTAATTCAAATCCAGAACCTACACCACCAAACCACGACCAAAAGTTACTACTTACAAAGACTTTTGGAGCCGGAGCTAAATAAACGTATCATCTGCAGATTTTCGACATCGAGTTCCAAAATTCAGAAGCATTTTTTTTTTCACATTGGGGTGGAATATGAAGAATGATCATTCTCAATATTCTCTACATTATATGACACTAAATAATAAATAGTGTTACACTGTCGCTATTCCACAAAAAAAAGGGATACTAGATCATTTGATTGATTACAATGGACATATAGAATATGCATCCCCAGGATCATTATCATTACAAGCAAACAGGAGCGG
>SKCR01030828.1:0-157415 GCA_019454045.1 Zanthoxylum bungeanum
CGTACCTAACAAGCAAACAAGGTTTGCAGGTTATTCGATCCATGTTTGGATTAAGAAGCATAGGTTCCTAGGAAATATCGTTTTGATGTAATCATAATGGAGTATGATTTAATTCAAAACGAAATGATTCTTGTGTATATAAGGAAGTTAGTGGGAGGGCACTGACAATGAATGTCCTGTAAAATAATAATAATATGTCATTTCTTGGAAATGAATTCCCATAAAGCAATCGTGAAAGCTTGGCTTTCATAAGAAATTTCTTTCTCCGTAGATTCCTGGGGAGTACAACCTTTATTCAAGGAATAAAGATCTACTGTGATAGATTTGGAGTTGTTAACCCTCTCTGGGAAATTGTACATTTAAAATGTACTTGATATGGTCCCTCATACGCTTTGAGCATATGGAGTCACAATAAGCAATCCAAGTGATAGTCATTGGATGAAGTTAAGGACATCTATTAGTATCTTAGAGAACTAAAGATGTTTTCTAATTTATGGAGTAGGAGAACTTGAAGTGACTAGGATCACTGCTGCAAGTTTCCAAACCGGTAAATACTGCGGTACTATAAAGATTGAACAACAACTGACAGTAAGCTGGAAATATTCCGAGCAAGATAACTGTTGCCGAATAAACAACAAATGCAGAATTATTGCTGCTGCTGAGGCAGCAATAGAAGCCATTTGGATCGATAATAAATCTAATTAGATTAGATTTAGTTCTGTTAGCAGCTGAGCTAGGCGTCAGCACAGGCTAAGGATTAAAGGTCTCATCGACGATCCAGATATATACTTCTATATTCATCTGATTCGTTCGGATCATACATCGTGACGATGTGATGATCGTATAAATCGCGTCAGAAGATAATTACGCAAATCCGCTGACAAAAATCTTTTCTCAGTAATTTAAGCGAACCGTACATTGTTCGGGTGTTAGACACTCGAGTGACTGGCTATGTGCCAAGTGGGAGATTGTTGGATAATATGACCCATAGCGTCACTATTTGTACAGATCACGGTGTTGTTGTACAAATTAACTATGTGACAAGGAAATTGCACTCTCATCATTTGTGATTAGATCACCATAGATGTATAAAAATGAAGATAGGTCCATATGATTAGTTCCTGGATTGAGATGATATGAGACAGTATCAGTCCACGAAGGATTAATCATTTAATATCCCTAGCCGGAGTATTATCGAGACAGGACATCGATAATGCGGAATAGGCTAGTATTGCACTTGTGCGCGTTGTGAGGGCACAACGGCATAGTCTCATATATTTAAGTATTGGATACTTATGCAAGTGCGATAGGAGGTTTTGTTTCACACCGATGGTACGGGAAACAGCTTCGCTCTGGATAGATCCCTCGGAATCCCATTGGTATTATGACTATGTGTCTATGGGAGGCCGAAATCAAGGTAGGTGTGTATAGTCTTAACCTGA
This sequence comes from Zanthoxylum bungeanum, assembly GCA_019454045.1. Lineage (NCBI taxonomy): Eukaryota > Viridiplantae > Streptophyta > Magnoliopsida > Sapindales > Rutaceae > Zanthoxylum > Zanthoxylum bungeanum. The sequence continues at coordinate 1,443 of SKCR01030828.1, forward strand.
GACTTGCATCGCTAATACTTGCGATAATCGGTAGACTTTAGTCTTGGTGGTACATGGCTTTAACCGGTTCTACGTACACTGCTTCTGGGTTTATCAGAGAGTCGTAGTGTATTGGGTCTGATGTCGAGACGGAAGTATCACTTCAGTCATGTGGAGATGATGATCACGCAGGATACGGTATTAGTGCTCTTAAGTGATGGCCGGCCATCGGGATATTATGACAATGTCATGTATATCCGATTATAGAGACTAGTTACCAGACATCCAACATGCTGCGGACGGGGCAGACACTTATCCAGCCCCAGCCCTAGCACGTGACTATCCGATACTGGGCCGATATACACAATACTACGGTATACTACGCTTGATACATATCTATATATTCCTGTAAGAATATTTCTGGAGAATTGGGTAGGTATGGCGCTTTGCTAGAAGCCAACCTTGTCTTGTAATCGGTTAAATATAGTACGAGGTACTTACGTGTTCGGATAGTTCGACAACCGTATTTACTGCCAACATATCCGGAGATCTCATGGGTCGCTTCCCTGAAGATTCACCGATGAAGTATACTCGCACTTTAAGTAATCTGGGATTAATTGGAAGAGAGAGAAAATTAATCTGGGATTAATTCGATGAGAGAGAAAATTAATCTAGGATTAATTGCGGAGATATTTTATCTGGATAAAATATTAATTAAAGAGAGAGAACGATTAATTTGGAATTATCGATAAATAATATTTTCGATATTATAAGAAATTGGATTTCGACGCGGAATTAAATTAGATTTTAATTCGGGCGAACGAATTAATTTAGAATTAATTCGTTAGCGACATAAATAGTGATTTCGCTAGGCATAATCATTTAATTACGACGCGACAGAAAATTCGTTAATTTGGAATTAGCGAACCCGAGCCGAGAGTGATTGCGAGCGCATTCGCATTTCGAATTCGAGTGCGGCACGCAAGTCACATCAAGCGTCAAATCACTAGTCGCGTCATTGTCAAATCAATTGTCACTTTGAGTGATGTGACTTGACAACAATGTCACTTTTTTAAAGTGATGTGATGTGACTTAAAGTAAAAGTAGAAGTGATGGGTGAAAAGTTGATTGAAAGCTTTTTGCCTTTTGGCTTTAGACTTTTGGTATTTTGAAATTGAAAGTTGTATATGGTTTAGTTTTATTTTTTTTTTAAAAATATATAAACCAAAATTACATTTTTCTTTTTAACACTCTCTCTCTCTCATTTTTAAACGGTTTCAAGGTGAAACCATTTCCTCCCTCTCTTTCTCCCGCTCCTTCTCACGGCTCATTGCCGATTTCTTCCTCAAATTTTTTGTTGGTTAGACCGAATTTGTGAGAAGCAAAGAAGATGAAGAAGTGCTAGCACACATTGGGTTATACATAGGTGATAGGGAACGAATTTGTAAGCATGGAAAAGCTTGAAGATAGGAGCTTCAATGGTGACATCCATGGCCGAATGAACAAGGAGGAAGACACCCCACCACCGTGCAGCCCCTACCATTCGCAGCTCACTGCCAGGAGAAACATGCAGTGCGTTTTTGGTCTTTGTTTCATTTCATCAAAACCCATCAATGTGAGTATGAATTCCGCCTTACTCCTTGGTTGTATTCTATTCGTTTTTATGCATGATTTATGATCTTGGGGACTTGATTGAAACTCTACACTGTCTCATATCATTCTCAGTCCAGGAACTAATCATAGGGACCTCTTCTTCATTTATATATCTATGGTGATCTAATCACAAATGATGAGAGTGCAATTTCCTTGTCACATAGTTAATTTGCTACAACAACACAATGATCTGTGCAAATAGTGATGCTATGGGTCATTTTGTCCAACAATCTCCCACTTGCACATAGCCAGTCACTCAAGTGTCCCACACCCGAACTATGTACAGTTCGCTCAAATTGCTGAAGAAAAAGTTTTCGTCAGCGGATTTGTTTGATTATCGTTTGACGCGATTATACGATCATCACATCGCCACGATGTATGATCCGAACGAATCAGATGATATAGAAGTATATATCTGGATCGCCGATGAGACCTTTAATTCCTTAGTCGGTGCTGACGCCTAGCTCAGCCACTAACAGAATTATATCTAATCCAATTAGATTTATTTTCGATCCAAATTGCTTCTTTTGCTGCCTCAGCTGCAGCAATAATCCGCATTTGTTGTTTATTCGGCAACAATTATCTTGCTTGGAATATTTCCAACTCATTGTCCCGTTATTCAAACTTTATAGTACCGTAGTATTTAATTGTTTGGAAACTTGCAGCAGTGATCCCAGTCACTTCAAGTTCTCCTTCTCCATAGGTTAAGATATCATCTTTAGTTCTCTGAGATACTAACAGATGTTCTTAATATCAATCCAGTGACTGTCACTTGGATTGACCTGATGTGACTCCATATGCTCGAAGCGTATGAGACACCCTATCAAGTACATTTTAAATGTACAATTTCCCAAGAGTGTTAACAACTCCAATCTATCCCAGTAGATCTTTATTCCTTGAATAAAGGTTGTTACTCCCCAGAATTCTACGGAGAATTTCTATTGAAAGAATATCTATGAAAGCCAAGCTTTCACCAATTGTTTTATGGGAATTTATTGTCAGTGCGCTCTCCCACTAACCTCCTTATATACACAAGAATTATTTCGTTTTGAGTCAATCATAAATAATTATGATTATTTCAAAACGACAGTTCCAAGAACCTTATGCTTGCTTCAATCCAAACATGGATCGAATAACCCGCAAACCTTGTTTGTCGGTTATACAAAATCGTCAGGATGTTGTAAGCATCCTCCAAAAGGTTTCCTTTTCAGGAAAGCGATTTTGATCTACAACTGACACATTTCATAAATGAAATATGCAGTTATCAACAAGCATCTTCAAAATGGATTTACCATGGCAACAGGTAAAAGGTTGAACCGTTATTAACACAATGTTGATAACGATACCTTTCCGTCAAAAGCCCGGCTTTGTACGTTGGTATGTTGCCTTCCATGTATGTCTTCCTTGAAGACGTTAATGTACCAATAGGCACAATGCCTTGTGGTACAACACTAGTATCCAAAATAGTTGTTATACATGGAATCCATTTCGGATTCATGGCACTTTGCCATAACAGGGAGTTGATACCTCGTATCACTTCCTCAAAACGTAGTCGGATGGTATACCTCCATAAGATTGACATTTTTATGAGGTTAGATCAGAAACCCATACCCTAGGTTGTTTTCTGACTCTATCCGATCTACTAGTTTCTTGTGTATTTGAAGATTAATGGTATAGATTCATCATAGATGAACTATTTGTGTTCCATTAAGGACTTTGTGCCATGAACAGTATTACTCCGATTTTCATCGAGTATCACTATCCTCCCACTGACCACTGCATATCGGTATTCCTCTCAGGAAAAACCGCATGGTGAGCAACAATCACATTGTTCTCATGTGAGATTTATAAGTACTATACTTAAGGTTTCCCTTAGGATAACCTATATTGGCACTTATCCAATTTGGGTCCTTAGTTTGGTATCATCCAAACGTTATGCCTGGCATACCCAAATTACTAGAAATGAGAAACACCGTTTCTTTCCTGTTCATATCCTATATGAAATCTGTCTAACAGATTTATATGGAACCTTATTCTAAATAAGTTTTGTACTGTTAATACATATCCTATAGAAGGAAACAGTAGCTCAGAGCGACTCGTGATAAACCTTATCATGTCCAACAAAATTCGGTTTTAGTTCGGACACACCGTCTAACTGACGTGTCTCGGGAGGAGTCCTCATATGAAAGAATACCGTACTCTTTCATGTACATATGAAACTTACTGCTTAAGTATTTTCCATTACGGTCTTACCGTGGCGGAATAATACTATAGCCGATTTGTTTTTCTATTTCGTGTCGAAACTCTAAAGTTTCCGATTTGTGTTCTTCAAAAGAAACACATAAAACGTGATGCTACATCCGTCAAGGTCACGAAATATTCATGTTCACATCTAGTCTAGCTAGATATGGGCCCACTAAATTCACCATGAATAGGGCTAACATATCGGTGGCCTTTTCACTATTACCAAGTAAATAGTATTTTAGGTACTTTACCTAATAAACTAGATTCGCAGACCTTATTTGAATAGTCAAATCAGTCCTAGTACCCACTCTTCAAAAGTGTGGATATACGAGTCTTGTTTAATTGTGTCCTAGACAACAATGCCACAAATAAGTCTCTATTGATCAAATCAATTTGAGCTATTTATTTGTCATTTTATATGTTTGAGATTTTATTTATATTCAAAATATAAATTCTGTTATTCACATCTAACGTGTTTATCTCAGTATCATCTTTATATAATAAAACACTTAGTGTTCTATAATATAAAGGTTTTATCCGTAACGGAATTAAACACTGATATAAAGTTTATGTCTCTAGTCAAACTAGTTATATTATAACAGTTCCTAATTTAAGTACATACCCAAAGGGTAGTTCCTAAACTTAGGTATCTACGGTCGAAACAACGACTTTCATCCCGTTTCCGATTTGCAAAGAAATCTCGGCTTGAAGTCAGTATCCAGCTCATAGCGGATTCTGAACATCAATACATATATTTTATGTACCACACTAAGTATTTAAAATCCAATTTCAATACTAGTAGTGAACATAACTTTGACAAATATTTTTAAAGTTAGAGCCTCGCCCTTTCTTTAATTCCTTCGTGTCTTCCATATCCAAATGGTAGTCACTTTGGGATATGTCAATTAACTTTTCAATATTTCACAAACCTTTGGCCAAGCCTTGGGTTTTAGAATATCGAAATGATGTGCACCTTGTGTAACTTGCCCAATTGCAAACTTTGACTTTTCTCCACTAGAATAGTCAGTTAATTCTCCAAGAATTATTAATTGCAATTTTAATACCTTTTAAATCTAAGGATAGATTTATGATAAGTATATTAATTAAGCACTAAAGTCATCATCACATAAATCTTCCAAAGATTTTATGCTCTACTTATTTGCTTAATTATGGCCTAGATATAACAAGTTATTTTATCCAATAAAGTAACCTATTATGCATTCCCAATAAAATTAAATCATTTAAAACATTTAATCCAAGGATTATATATTTTAAATATTAACTTTTCAATTCTTTCTTGATTTCAATAGTCCAACTATTTAATCAATTTTAATAAGGTACTATTTATTATAATGATTATAATAATCAAATTATTTAATCAACTATAATTTTAATATTGATTACTATAATCTAATTATAAAATCAACTATCATTTTAATTCAATTATATTGATTACTATAATCCAATTATAAAATCAACTATATATTGAATGAGTTTGTATATAGTCCAACTATATATATTTTTTAAAACAACATAAAATATTAGTCCAACTAATATTTTTGATTAATATGACGAGTAAAATATAGATGAGTGCGTTTAGCGAGTATTCGAACGAATGTTGCAAATTCAATACTTGCCTCCCACTATTTTTCGTCGAGCCTCTAACCCTCTGTCGAGTACTCGGGAAACCGTGTTTCCTAGTGGGCTAGGATCCCGTTAAATATCACACAATCTTGACTTTGGCCAACAAATTGTATGATAATTAACTAGGTAGATCTCGAAGATCAATTGGATCTCATCCAACTCCTAGATCCAGTAGGTGGACATCCAAGTCCCAAACATATATCTTATATATGCATATACATCGAATATATACCCTAACCTTTTTCCTCTGAATCAACTAGGCCTTGGCTTTGGCATAACAAACCTAGTGATCCCAGTCAAGCGCGGACCCATTGACATGGAAGCTTCGTAATCAATGTCAATGGACAAGAAGTGGTCTTGACTTTGGCCAACAAACCACAACTTGGACACGACACCGATATGGAACAAAGCCTCGTGATTAAAACACATCTTCGACGGACAAGGGCTTGACTTTGGCCAACAACCCCTGCCAATCTCGGATCTTGAGCAAGAATCACTCAATGGAAGGAAAATAAACGCTTGATATTTAACGAGGGTTTTTCGCATGCAAATTGGCTACCAATTTAATTATCTTTGTTAAGGTCTCATCATCATATACCCTTAAACATGCATTCTAAATACATAATAAAGCACATATGAAATAAAATAATAATGATATGCGGATGGATACTTTACACATTGATCCTAGATCAAATCTCTCCCTTTCTCACTCAAGCTAGCACTAGTATTACTTCTACCCGTTACACTACACTTCTAAAGAAACCTCATTTACATTGAGGGGAATAGGTGAGAAGAGAATACCAAGAGAATGAATGTGATAAGGCTGGACACGCAGGTCCAATTTAATAAATCGAATTTATTACAATAATTTCTAAAATTGCCCACCCATCTAATATCCATCCGATATACATTATTCATTCAACACAACCACGTATTCACACACATAAGCATGCTATCAATCAATCTAATCAAATTAATTAATCTGATAATTAAGTGATCATCCAATGTTCAAACAACGATTTGATTTTGTTCGAGTCAAAAACTCGTTTTTGCGAATAAGTACTCAAAGTACGAATTCTTGAATTAAATTAAAAACACATTAAATCAAATTTAACATGTACTTAATACTAATTCACTATTCAATTCCAAATTAAACATTACACTTTATTTAATAAACCTTTTACGATTTAAATTCCAAATTTAATCGTAACGCGTCTCAAAGACCGATTAACGTCCAACGTCAATTCAATTAAAGTCCAATGGGCTTTTAATTGATTTCTTAAGGCGTGGACTTTTGGTCAACTCGGGTCAAACCGATAACCAAAGTCCAATCCGGGATTTACCCCATAAGCCCATAAATCAATCTTGGCCCATTAGGCCCATTGAACTTTAAAGGTTCATTAGTCGCATTTGGGCTTTATGGTTAAGGTTTTGGGCCCAATTGGATCCAATCCATTTGGCCTAAACCCAACTTGATAAAATCAAGCCCAATAGGCCCAAATACAACATTAGAAGCCCAAATCCAATTTAAGCCTAAATAATTAAATTTCATGAATCCAATTCCGTAATTTAATTACCTAAAGTGCATTATATGATTAATCAACTAAATCAACATTTCCAAAACACCATATTAGTCCAACTAATCATGCTCATTATCATTATCATATGTCAACACATAAATGAAAAAATCAAACCCATTACATGCTTAAAGGTCTCGGCCAAGGGAGGGATTTCACATCCGATTTGGTTTCAATCCAATCAAACCCACAATCGACATTAAATCAACATCCTAAATGATTCCATACACATCCAATGTTCATAAAATCAAAAACCAAGACATTAGGGCATTATACCATTCGGCCAAGTGAAGCAAATGGGGATTTTTGTTCAATTCAAAATTCAATCTAATTGACTTCAAATTAACATCATCCAACATCATTACAACTCATCCAATGAACCAAAATGAAAAAATTCCAAGAATCCAAAATTCACATTACATTCGGCCAACATGAATAAATTGGGGAAAATTGTTCCAAACATTTTTTCTTGAAATTGATCAAATCAATCTTCAATATAACATATATTAAGCATGCTCAAACATCCAATTTTATAAAATCATGCTCAATAAAAAAACCCAATTTTAAGCCCTATATTTTTCATGCTTGAACCTAAGCTCTTGATGCCATTGTTGGTTATTATCTAGGTCCCAAGATCAAACAAGCAATGAAAACAATGTGCGAATATATCAACGGAGATAGCGGAATACTCACATCGATCGGTTGAGTCGTTGAAGACAAATGAAGCCCAAAAAGCCCACTGTTTTTGGCGCCACTGGTAGCAGTTCACTGCCCACCAAATCAATTTTGAGATGACAAACGGAGCTCCAAGCCTCGTCGAACGGATCCCGGCTCATGGGTGAACCTCCCTACCACCTTCGCAAGACTCGTAAGTGTGCTAGCACTTGAATTTTCACCATGAAAACCCACTCATGCTTCCCTAATATTCACGCCCAAATGAAGTTCAAAACCAGTGAGCAAAGCCACTGTTTTGGCGTGAGGAGAAGAGAGAAAATGAGAGAGATAAAAGTGTTGACATGTTCCAAAAAGTGTAAAGCCTTTTTGATTATATATTTTCCAAAATTATAATCAATTTCCATTTAATTTTATCTAATAAAATAAATGAATTTTGGAGCCAAAAACCAAAAGTTTTCCCTCCACTAGCTTTCACTATTCATGTCAAGTCCATCACTATTCACATCAAGTCACTTTAATAAAGTGACATGTTGTCAAGTCACATCACTCAAAGTGACAAGTGATTTGACGCTTGATGTGACTGATTGATTTGACGCTTGATGTGACTTGCATCCCCGCACTCGAATTCGAAATACGAATGCGCTCGCAATCACACTCGGGCTCGGGTTCGTTAATTCTAAATTAATGATTTTTCCGTAGCGTCGTAAATAAATGATTACGCCTAGCGAATTCACTATTCACGTCGCTAACAAATTAATTCTAAATTAATTCGTTCGCCCGAATTAAAATCTAATTTTAATTCCGCGTCGAAATCTAATTTCGTTTAATATATCGAATATATTAATTTACCGATTAATTCCAAATTAATCTTTATCTCTCTTTAGATGATATTTTATCCTAGATAAAATATCTCCGTAATTAATCCTAGATTAATTTTCTCTCTCTTCTATATAATCCCAGATTATTTAAGAGTGTGAGTTGTGCGTCATCGGTGGATTATCGGGAAGCGACCCATGAGATCCCCGAATAAGTTGGCAGTAAATACGGTCGTCGGAGTATCCGAATCACGTACGTACCAAGTATATGTTTTACCGATTTACGAGACAAGGTCGACTCCTAGCAAAGCACCAAGTCTACCCAATTCTCCGGACATATCCATTTAAGAATATTAAAGATCTGTATCAAGCGTAGTATACTAATGTATTGTGCGTATCGGCCCAGTATCGGATAGTCACGTGCTAGGGCTGGGCTGGATAAGTGTCTACCCCGTCCGAAGCACATATCGGATGTCTGGTAACATAGTCTCTATAATCGGATATTCATGACCTGGTCACAATATCCCAATTGGCTGCGCAACACTCAAGAGCACTAGTACCGTATCCTGCGTGACATCATCTCCATTATAACTGAAGTGATACTTCCATCTCGACATCACATCCAATACACTACGACTCTCTGATAAACCCAGAAGTGGTGTACGCAGAACCGGTTAAAGCCCTGTACCACCAAGACCAAAGTCTACCGATTATCACAAGTATTAGCGATGCAAGTCTCAGGTTAAGACTATACACACCTACCTTGATTTTGGCCTCCCATAGACACATAGTCATAATACCAATGGGATTCCGAGGGGTCTATCCAGAGTGAAGCTGTTTCCCGTACCATCGGTGAAACACAACCTCCTATCGCACTTGCATAAGTATCCAATACTTATATATATGAGAACTATACCGTTGTGCCCTCACAACGCACACAAGTGCAATACTAGCCTATTCCGCATTATCGATGTCCAGTCTCGATAATACTCCGGCTAGGGATATTTAATGATTAATCCTTCGGGGACTGATACTGTCTCATATCATTCTCAGTCCAGGAACTAATCATAGGGACCTCTCTTCATTTATATATCTATGGTGATCTAATCACAAATGATGAGAGTGCAATTTCCTTGTCATATAGTTAATTTGCTACAACAACACAATGATCTGTGCAAATAGTGACGCTATGGGTCATTTTGTCCAACAACAATCTCCTTTGTCACATAGTTAATTTTTACAACAACACCATGATATGTATAAATAGTAACACTATGGGTCAAAATTGTCCAACAGCTGGATATGGCTAAGTTCAACGGGAATGGGGATCCGAGGGTCCATCTCCGTCGGTATGTTTCAGTTATGAGTTCAAAGGGTTTATCCAAGCGTCAAGTGCAGAAAATGTTTGGGATGTCACTTGAGGGAGCACCGGTAGTTTGGTATCACAACCTTGCGAAGAAGATTAGGGAAGATTGGAGGGAACTGGCTGATGCTTTTTTGAAGCAATATGTTACAGATCTGGAAATTAATTTGTCACTCCGAGATTTGGAGAATACTAAGCAAAAGCCGGAGGAAAGCTTCAAATAGTATGTAGACCGCTGGAGAAGGCAGCTCCTAAAGATGTAGACTCGGCCCTCAGAGAAAGACTAAATTAAGATGATTATCAAGGGCACCAAGCCCTTCATCTATGGGAAACTGAGGAGGATGACCCCCATGATCAATAACTTCCGACAGTTGAGGGAAACTGTCATAGACATTAAAGAAGAAGCAGAAGCAGAGACCATTAAGTTTTATGGCCTAAGTAGGTGGCCTATTGGGGGAACATAAGGTACCAAACCTGTTTCTATGGAGATTGCTGCCATCCGGAATCAGAGATTCTCCAACTTAGGGAGGCCATTGTCTAAGGTGTTGGAGAAATTAAAAAGACAATGACTTCTAAAACCCTGGAGACCAAACCACTTCCCAACCCTCCACCACCACATATCAACCTGAGCCAATACTGTCACTTCCACCAACAGAAAGGCCATGACACTGAAAATTGTGCTCGCCTCTACCATGAAATCCAGGACCTTATAGACTCCAAAAAGATACTCGACCCTGAAACAGAACGCCCCAACACACACCAAAATCCCCTACCAAATTACCACTCTGTCCCCCCCCACAAATATATATGATAAACTTTGGCCTACCCGAAAGCCTTGTCCTCAAATCCTTTGACCACCAAGCCTATTGCTTTGGAATTTGGGATAATAACAATGAAGATGAGACAGAACGGGGGCACAAATTCTGGGAAGACTTCTCCAGTAATGATGAAGAAGAAGTGAGGGGGATGACACGCAGTAGGCATTTCTACAATGATATGACTGAGAAGGGTAAATGAGTGTTATCCGAGGGTAGAGAAGTGGCTGAGAATACAGAAAATGCCAAGGGAGATGTAGTGTTGAAACAGTTGAGGAAAACCCGAGCACAAGTGATTATCTGGGATTTATTGTGTGCATCTCATGAGCACAGGCGGGCCATGGTTGAGGCCTTAAGTAAGATAGTGGTGACGGAGGATGCCAACCCCGCAATGTTTGTTGGGTCAGTGCAAAAAGAGGTTTTGCACGCAATCAATTTTTCTGAGGAAGAACTCCCAGCTGAGGGGGGAAATCATAATAGACTTTTGTTTATTAGAGATGAAGTGATGGGGTAAAAGGACCTCTTGTGTGATGGTGGATGAGGGCTCATCCATTAATGTGTGCCCGTTGAAGATTTTGGCTAAGCTGGGTATAAAGACAACATATCTGGATCCCTCTAGTATGACTATCAAGGCTTATGATGATAGTAAGTGAGGAGTTGAGGGTACATTTGTAGCAGCGGTCAGGTTGGTCCTATTAAGGATGAAGTTGAGTTCACAGTGCTGGATATCCCAGCTACTTTTGGGATGTCAACTTGAATGGGGATCCGAGGGTCCATCTCCGTCAGTGTGTTTCAGTTATAAGTTCAGTGGGTTTATCTAAGCGTCAAGTGTAGAAAATGTTTTGGATGTCACTTGAGGGAGAGCCGGTGGTAGTTTGGTATCACAAGCTTGAGAAGAAGATTATGGAAGATTGGAGGGAACTGGCTGATGCTTTTCTGAAGAAATATGTTACAGATCTAGAAATTAATTTGTCACTCCGAGATTTGGAGAACACTAAGCAGAAGCCGGAGGAAAGCTTCAAAGAGTATGTAGACCGCTGGAGAAGCCAGCTCCTAAAGATGCAGACTCGGCCCTCAGAGAATGACTAAATTAAGATGATTATCAAGGGCACCAAGCCCTCCATCTATGGGAAAGTGAGGAGGATGACCTCCATGATCAATGACTTCCGACATTTGAGGAAAACTGTCATGGACATTGAAGAAGAAGAAGAAGCAGGGAACATGAAGTTTTATGGCCTAAGTAGGTGGCCTATTGGGGGAATATCAGGTACCAAACATATTTCTGCGGAGATTGCTGCCATCCGGAATCGGAGATTCTCCAACTTAGGGAGGCCATTGTCTAAGGTGTTGGAGAAATTAAAAAGACAAGGACTTTTGAAACCCTTGGAGACCAAACCACTTCCCAACCCTCCACCACCACATCTCAACCTGAGCCATTACTGTTACTTTCACCAACAGAAAGGCCATGACACTGACAATTGTGCCCACCTCCGCCATGAAATCCAGGACCTTACTGACTCCAAAAATATACCCGACCTGAAATAGAACGCCCCAACACAAACCAAAATCCCCTACCAAATTACCACTATGTCCCCCCACTAACCTATATGATAAAATCTGGCCTACCCGAAAGCCTTGTCCTCAAATCCTTTGGCCACCAAGCCTATTGCCTTGGAATTTGGGATAATAACAATGAAGATGAGACAGAACGGGGGCAGAATTTCTTGGAAGACTTCTCCAGTAGTGATGAAGAAGTAGTGATGGGGATGACACGCAGTGGGTGTTTCTACAATGATATGACTGAGAAGGGTAAATGAGTGTTATCAAAGGGTAGAGAAGTGGCTGAGAATACAGAAAATACCGAGGGAGATGTAGTGTTGCAACAATTGAGGAAAACCCGAGCACAAGTGAGTATATGGGATTTATTATGTGCAACTCAGAAGCACAGGCGGGCCATGGTTGAGGCCTTAATCAAGATAATGGTGATGGAGGATGCCAACCCCACAATGTTTGTTGGGTAAGTGCAAAATGAGGCTTTGCAGGCAATCACTTTTTTCTGAGGAAGAACTCCCAGCTGAGGGGAGAAATCATAGTAGACCTTTGTTTATTAGAGATGAAGTGAGGGGTAAAAGGACCTCTTGTGTAATGGTGGATGACGGCTCATCCATTAATGTGTGCCCGTTGAAGATTTTGGCCAAGCTGGGTATAAAGACAACAGATCTGGATCCCTCTAGTATGACTATCAATGCTTATGATGACAGTAATCGAGGAGTTGAGGGTACATTTGTAGCAGCGGTCAAGGTTGGTCCTATTGAGGATGAAGTTGAGTTCACAGTGCTGGATATCCAAGCCACTTTTGCCTTGTTGTTGGGAAGACCTTGGTTTCATAAGCTTGGGGGCGTGCCCTCCACTCTGCATCAGATGATTAAGTTCCCGTATAGGGGAGAAATTGTCACCATCCGAGTTGAGGTAGACAATATTGTGGCTTCTTTAGAATTACTACCTTTCACGAGGTTCCAAGTGTCGGTAACTTTTGAGGAATGGGTGGATCCTAAGGTAGTTAGGATCAGGGGAAAAATGAAGTTCGAGCCGGGTGAGGGTTCAAAATTGCCAGACTTTAGAGGACAGACTACCCGGAGGGGTTTGGGGTACAAATCTAATGAGGAAAACACGAAGGTTAAAAAGAAATGGCTGAAATTGATGGAATGCTTTGTGAAGGCTTCGGGGTATCAATGTGAGCCCGAACCAATAGAAGTTAATGGGATCATGGTGCTTGGATTTGAGATCTTCCAGGATATGTTGGGTGAGAAGCCGCTGACCGAAGAAGCTTTGGAGGAAGATAATTAGGAAGAAGAACTGATAAAGTTGGAGAGCCTGACTCTCGAAGAAGATAAGAAGTCTGAGAAGAACCTGGTTGCGGAGGATGAAGTGTCTGCCGATGATGAAGACATTTATCTTCCTGATTTATTTGAGTGTACTCCCGCATTTATTATCAATAAAGACAATCATTTTGCTTAATTTCCCGAGTCTTTTTCCTCTAACTTTCATGGCTTGAGTATATTCGATATCAGCTCTACCAGAATGAATGCATATAACTTAGGCACGCTTGAGAATCCTAAGGAAATTCTGATTGCAAGTGAAGTTACCGCTGAAGAGCGGGAGAAATTAGAAGAAATATTGGTCAGATATGCCAAAGTGTTTGCTTGGTCCTATGGTGAGATGCCTGGGGTAGACAGAAGCATTGCCCAGCACACAATACTAACTTATCCGAATATGAAGCCGTTGAAATAGAAACTTCGACGGATGAGACCTAAGTGGGCCGAGAAGGTCAGAGAAGAGGTTAAGAAACAGATAGATGTGGGGTTCCTGGAAGTGGTAAAGTATCCCGAATGGTTAGCAAATGTTGTGCCAGTACCGAAGAAAGACGGGAAAGTCAGAATATGTGTGGATTACAGATATCTCAACAAGGTCTGTCCGAAAGATGATTTTCCTCTACCTCATATTGATGTACTAGTTGATAGTGCAGCTTTATATGCCATGTATTCATTTGTATATGGGTTTTCGGGGTATAATCAAGTTCTTATGGCTGAGGAAGACAAGCACAAAAATGCCTTCGTCACAGAGTGGGGTACTTATTGTTACAAGGTAATGCCGTTTGGGTTCAAAAATGCAGGAGCTACTTATCAGCGGATGGCCACTACATTGTTCCATGATCTGATTCACAAAGAGATTGAAGTGTACGTGGATGACATGATGGTGAAATCAGAGACAAGAATTGGGCATATAGAAGTACTGGAGAAATTCCTTCAAAGGGTTGACAAATACAACTTGCGGCTGAATCCCAAGAAATGTGTGTTTGGGGTAACATTTGGAAAATTACTGGGACATACAATGGGAATAGGAGGAATAGAAGTAGATTCTGAGAAAATAAAGGCAATTACTGAGATGCCGGTACCGAAGACAGAGAAAGAGGTTAGCAATATGGGGAAAAATTTAGTATTTCAGTCTGTTCATTGCCAAGTTGACGTCAGTATGTGAGCCTATCTTCAGACTGTTGAGAAAGGACCAGCCAGTGAAATGGAATGAGCAGTGTCAGTCAGCTTTTGACAAGATCAGAGAATACTTGGTAAAGCCTCCTTTTTTGAAACCTCCGAGACCGACCAGACCCTTAATACTGTATTAGCTATAGAATCAGAAGCACTGGGGGCAATGATGGTACAGACAAATGAGACCGGAGTAGATCATGCAGTCTACTATCTCAAAAAGAAAATGCTTTCGTATGAAGCCCGCTATCAAGAAGTAGAGAAGATCTGTTTGGCAGTAGTATGGGCATCCAGAAAATTGCGGCATTACTTCTAATCTTACAAGATCCAGGTAGTGGCAAAGGAGAATCCTTTGAAATATCTGCATTCAGTGCCTTCACTAGTGGGAAAATTAGGCAGATGGTTAGTGTTGCTGACATAGTTTGACATTGAGTACCTCACTTCCAAAGTGATCAAGGGGCGAGCCGTAGCAGAGTTTCTGGCATTGCAACCAATTGAAGGGGATCAACATAAGTTTGAATTTCCAGATGAAGAGATCCAGGCAATAGCAGTTCAGGGATGGAAAATATACTTTGACGGAGCAGTGAATTACAAAGGAGCTGGAATTGGGATCGTGATATTGACCCTCGGAGGAGAGACTTTGCCTTTGGCCAAGAGGTTGATGTTCAGAGTAACTAACAACATGGCCGAGTATGAAGCATGTGTTTTTGGTTTGACTGCTCTGATAGCCTTGAAGGCTGAGAGCGTGGAGGTCTATGGAGATTCGATGCTGGTGATTCGACAGATGTAGGAAGAATGGGAATTGAAAGAAGAACGGTTGAAACCTTACCTTTTTCACCTCAAAAGTTGGCACAGGTTATCCCCGATTGTAAGTTTCAGCATTTGCCGCAAGAAGAGAATCAGATGGCTGATGCATTAGCTACACTTGCAGCAACTTGGGAAAATCTAGAGAAGTTGGTAATGAGACCGTTGGTACTGATAGCAGCAAATAGACCCGTTCATGAGATAGAAAGAGTCTTGGAAGTGGAGATCGAAAATGGTAAACCTTGGTATCACGACATTCAAAGGTATCTGAAACACGGGGAACTCCCGGAGGGAGCAGGCAGAAAAGACAGATTAGCCATTCTGAAATTAGCTTCCCAATATGTGATTTTGAAAGTGGAACTATACAAGAGGAAAACAAATGGTATTCAGTTGAAATGTTTGAGAAAAGAAGAGGCTCAGCAGGTAATGGAACAAGTACACGCCGATGTATGTGGTCCGCACATGAACGGGTTGAATCTGGTCATCCATGGAGACCGACTGCGTGAAGATGGTAAAGCACTGTCATGATTGTCAACCACAAGGTAATTTTAATCATTTGCCGCACACAGAGTTGCACGGGTTGTCAGAGCCGTGGCCTTTCTCAGCATGGATAATTGATATAATTGGAGTGGCAGTAGATTATTTCTCAAAGTGGGTGGAAGCCAAGTCATTCCGTAATGTTACAGCGAAACAGATGGCAAAGTTTATAGCTCAGAATCTCATTTGTAGGTATGGTATGCAGCACCATGTGGTTACATATAACAGAGTTCAGTTCCGGGGGAAACAAAGGCAATGCTATAGAAATACAGGATAAGCCATCATAAGTCATCACCGTACAGGCCGCGGGCAAATGGGGCAGTTGAGGCAGCCAACAAGACAATAAAGACAATTTTGGCCAAGATGACAAAGAACTACAGGGATTGGGCTGACAAACTACCATATGCTTTATAGGGTACAGAACATCAGTAAGAACAGAGACAGGATCCACACCTTACTCTTTGGTCTACGGGATGGAAACAGTATTACCAGTGGAGGTTGAGATACAATCATTGAGGGTATTAGCAGAAACAGAGTTACCTGAACAAGAATGGGTCGCACAGAGGTTTGGTCAGTTAGCACTGTTGGATGAGAAGAGAATGAAGTCCTTGCATCACATGCAGATATATCAGAAGAGGTTGGCTCAGGCATTCAACAAGAAGGTGCGCCCTACTAAGATTAAAAAGGGTGATTTAGTACTTAAGCAGTCAAGGCCGTCGACGATAGATACAAGAGGAAAGTTCAGACCTAACTGGGAATGACCTTACATAGTGCAGAAAGTAATGGGAAATGGGGCATTAAAACTGTCAGACTTGGAAGGTAACGAGTTCACTGAGCCGATCAACGTGCATGGATTGAAGCAGTATTTTGCCTGAGAAAGAGAAGACTTAGCAGAAGGCCTAACTCGATGGGATAAGGAAACTCATGCATGCATGCATACACGTGATACATTTTGGCATTCGTTTTGTGTTTGTTTTGTATTCACAGGTTTTGAAGAAGAAAAGAGAAGGCGGCAAAGAAAAGCTGATTAGAAGCATCAACATACCAGCAGCAGTTTTGGGGTGCGTCCTAGGGGGCGAGGCCCACATCAATACTAGCAGTAGTCTTGGGGATGCGTCCCGGGATTGAGGCCCACATCATCACATATACCAGTTGCAGTAATTGGGATGTGTCCCAAGATCGAGGTCCATTGCATCATCAGTTTCAGGATGCGTCCCAGGGTCGAGGCCCACCTTTTGTCAGCGGTATTGGGATGCGTCCCAGGATCAAGGTCCATTGCATCATCAGTTTCGGGATGCGTCCTAGGGTTGAGGCCCACCTTTTGTCAACGGTATTGGGATGCATCCCAGGGTCGAGGCCCCCGTTGTCGGTTGCAGCTATTGGGATGCGTCCCAGGATCGAGGTCCATTGCATCATCAGTTTCGGGATGAATCCTAGGGTCGAGGCCCCCGTTGTCGGTTGCAGTTATTGGGATGCGTCCCAGGATCGAGGTCCACTGCATCATCAACTCAGTTCGAGACAGCATGCAAGTCAGGTGGCAGCTGGTGAGCCAGGTAAGTGAAAATACATTGCATAACTTTGATAGGATTGTCATTGTTACACATTACACAAGTCCCATCAAAGTGGAGGCGATTGTAGGCAATGCATTTTTTTGCATATAAGTCCCAATGATGAGTCTCATTTGGAGACACTACCTTTTAACTCACGGAAGTCGTGGGAAACGGACGTCAAAAGGGGAAATTCAGAATAAGTATGTCATCAGATTCATTTCACAAGTTCACTGTTTTCATTCGTGCTGCGTTCGTGACCACGTTCAAACGTCAAGCAGATTACGGGCATTCGTGTAGCGTTCGAATCGACGTTCGAACGGTGTCGGTATTTCTGGTTTTGCTGCTAGCCTCACACCCAAGCCCAATTAGCCCACCAAAGCCCATAAAACACATCCAAATTAATAAAATTCATATTTAACACATGGGGATTTAAATAAAATCTAATAATCATTACCAAAATTAAATAAAATCATAAAAATCATATACCAAATTAAAATGAAGTCATGCCTAATTAAAATCAATCAAGATTATTATATTCCTAACTAAAAAAATATCATGCCTAAACCAAAAAAATTAAATATATTAACTTCCTAATTAACCAAATCTTATCACCAATCAATCTTTGGTTTTCCTTGCATAACACCAAATCATATCCTCCTTTAATGCACCAAATCCCTTCCTTATCAAGCAAGGATTCACCCATCCCCTTTGCCTATAAAAGAGACCCAAAACCAAGACACTCCCCTCTCTCTCATTCACACCCAATACATAAAAACAACAAGAAGCAATTTTCTTCTCCTCTCTCTGGCATTCACGCCTAACCCTAAGCAAAAAATTAGTCCCACAACCGCACAAGCCACCGAATACCCAGCCCTCCACAACCCTTCTAAACTCCGAAACATTAGCCCCAATCTGTCCCTATACCACCGAAAAACTGCATTATTTCACCCCCAAAACAATCACGTTATTACCAAAAATCACACTCAAGAAACAGCAGCCCAAACACCTTAAAACAGCCCCTAAATCACCTAAAACATTAACTAAAAAACTGCACTTTTAATCCCTAAAACAGTAACTAAAACTACACCTTAAACCTTAAAAAAAACATCCAAAACAGTAGCCTAAAACATCAAAAACAGTGTCTAAAATACAGCAGCAATACAGCAGCAAAACAGCAGTGGAACGGAGGGAAAACAACAGCCCGAACAGCGAAGCAGCGAAGGAAAATGTTGAACCAGTGAACCGGAGGAGTTGCGGAGCATCCACCCTTCCGACGACCGCTTACGGTACTTCCGAGAGTCGACATAAAAGGTTAGACCTGAGGGCACTCTTTGTATTTATTTTTTATTCATCTTTTAATTGTTTTAGTTATTTATTTCGTATGAGAGTCATTCATGGATGCATGTTGTGGCTTTGAATATAATAGAAAATGTGTCGACTCTTGTGGTATATAGGATGAAAACCCAGACATAAATTCCAGAGCCGAATCTGAACGGACGGTAGTGCGGTCTGCACTTGGGATACAACTCCACGTACCACTTGAACAAACAACGCATATTTTATTTTATGTTGTTTGATTCGTTTATTATCCATTATTTAAATTCTGCATGTTATTTGTTTGTGTAATGATGAGATAAAGCGCATGGGCTTAGTAAGTGCGATTAAAGGTCCTCTATTTCGAGGGGTTAAAATCCTTTACCACAGTGCTTTGTCGCACCGGATGATGTATATTCGGTTGAATGTGAGATTTGTTCAATATGGTATACGAAGTCCGATGTTGTTGTCTTTATTTCTTATACGCAATGTGTTATTAGTGCATGGGCTTAGTAAGTGCGATTAAAGGTCCTCTATTTCGAGGGGTTAAAATCCTTTACCACGATGCTTTGCCGCGCCGGATGACGTATATTCGGTTGAATGTAAGATGTGTTCAATCGGGTATACAAAGTCCGATATCGTTGTCTTTATTTTTATATGCATTATGTCATTAGCGCATGGGCTTAGTAATTTGGATTAAAGGTCCTCTGTTTCGAGGGGTTAAAATCCTTCACCACAATGCTTCGCCGCGTCGGATGACGTATATTCGGTTGAATGTAAGATGTGTTCAATCGGGTATACAAAGTCCGATATCGTTGTCTTTATTTTTATATGCATTATGTTATTAGCACATGGGCTTAGTAAGTTGCATTAAAGGTCCTCCATTTCGAGGGGTTAAAATCCTTTACCACGATGCTTTGCCGCGCCTTGTAGCCCGTTCTTATTTATTAGGTGTCATCTATTCATCTGTTCACGTATGCGTCACGTTGTTTACTATTTTTTGAGGTCACTGCTGTAACCCCATTTGAACGCGTTTCAGAACACCGCACGAACACATGTTTTCTATCTCAGTACGTTCGAACGTATTATCAAACGCTATACAAATGTGAACCTTTTGTTTACCGTTCGAACGTATTTTCGAACGCTACACGAACGCGCACACACTGAACTGAGTCCTCTTCATCACATGTCATGCATAATTGTTTCTTAGGTGATTTCTCTTGTATCATGTAATCAATCATACTATTTGTATTCTTGCATTTATTTACTTGATGTATTCATGAGATGGTATTCAAGCATGATTTATCCCATTTAGTTGTTCATTTTCAAGCATGATTAGTCATTTATTTTGCGTTTGGAATTTGCATTATGTTTAGGTTGTTCTTTGTTTTCGGCATTATATGATCGAAGTATATTCATGAGATTGCTGTGTGCTATTGCATGTACGTCGTTATTCCAATTTTCTTCCATGCATGATTGTACAATTATTATCTACTGGCATGCCTATGATCGAATGTAATGTGCTTATGACATTGTATGCTAGCCGTATTTATCTCTATGCATGCAAATTTGGACATAGATTATATGCAAATAGGTTGTATGTAAATGGGACATAGATTAAATGCAAATATGTTGTAAGCAAATCCGAACATAGGTTATATGCAAACTTAGATATGAGCCTTGTATTTATGCATGCAAACTTAGAAGTAAATTATCCTTGGAAATAAATGTTGCTTAGCGTGGTTGAATTTTTTGGAGTTTCTAAGCATCCCAAAATCATTTATCAAGCATGAAACAAGTGCGAATACAACGTGGGAGTTGCGGAATACTCACATCGATCGGTTGAGCGACGCTACGACGAACAAAAATCTGATTTTTACCTTCTGTTCCTCATGGCAGTGAGCTGTTGTGGTGTCTCCATTTTCGGTCATTGGTTGAGCTCCATCAAGCTCCAAGCTTCGCGAGATAGTTCCAAGCTCATGGGTGGACTTCCCTATCACCTTCGCATGTCTCTCGGAGTGCTAGCTCTTGATGTTTTTGCCACAAAAACCATCACACTTTGCTTCCCATCTCACGGTTTCTGCCCAGAAATACCAGTGAAGAATATGGCCAAATGGCCGAAAGAGAGAGAGGAGTTTTTGGCTCCAAAATGAAAAAGAGAGAGAGGCGAATTGTGTGTGTGTGTTGTTGGAAGAAAAGTGTATCTAATACACTTAATTTGAAAGTCAAAAATATTTAATAAAATAATGATAAATGTCTTTCAAATCCATCAAATGCTTTTCATCAACTTCCATCAACTCACATCAATCAATCAAATCAAGTGACCAGTTGTCACATCACTCAAAATGACTAATGATTTGACGCTTGATTTGACGCTTGATTTGACTTACGTGCCGCACTCGAATTCAAAATGCGAATACGCTCGCAAACAATCTCGGGCTCGGGTTCGCTAATTCCAAATTAACGAATTTTCCGTTGCGTCATAATTAAATGATTACGCCTAGCGAAATCACTATTCACGTCGCTAACGAATTAATTCAAAATTAATTTATTCGCCCGAATTAAAATCTAATTTTGATTCCGCGTCGAAATCCAATTTCGTATAATATATCAAATATATTATTTAATCGATTAATTCCAAATTAATCGTTATCTCTCTTTAAATTATATTTTATCCCAGATAAAATATCTCCGCAATTAATCCCAGATTAATTTTCTCTCTCTTCTTATTAATCCCAGATTAATTATAGTGCGAGTCATACGTCATAGGTGAATATTCGGGAAGCACCCCATGAGATCCCCGGATATGTTGGCAGTAAATTCGGTCGTCGGACTATCCGAACACGTAAGTACCTAGTACTATGTTTGTACCGATTTACAAGACAAGGTTGGATTCTAGCAAAGCGCCATGCCTACCCAATTCTCCAGAAATATCCTTACAGGAATATAAGGATCTATATCAGGCGTAGTATACGTAGTATTGCGTATTTCGATCCAGTATCGGATGATCACGTGCTAGGCCTGGGGCTGGAATTGTGTCTGCCCCGTACGAAGCACATGTCGGATGTTTGGTGACTAGTCTCTATAATCGGATAAACCTGACCATGTCATTTTATCTCGATGACTGCAGTACATAAGCGTTAAAGCCTTGGACAACCAAAACCAAATTATATTGATTGTCGCAAGTATTAGCGGTGCAAGTCTCAGGTTAAGACCAAATACACCTACCCTGATTTCAGACTTCCATAGACACATAGTCATACTACCAATGGAATTCCAAGGGGTCTATCCAGATCGAAGCTGTTTCTCGTACCATCGGTAAAACACAACCTCTTATTACACTTTCATGAGCATCATATACCAAAATATATGAGAACTATGCTGTTTGTGCCCTCACAACGCGCACAAATGAAATACTAGTCTTTTACATATTTATCGATGTTTAATCTCGATAATACTCTGACTAGGGATATTTAATGATTTATCCTTCGTGGACTGATACTGTCTCGTATATTTCTCAATCTAGGAACAAATCATAAGGACCTCTTATCATTTATATATCTTGGTGATCTAATCACAAATGATAAGAGTGCAATCTCCTTTGTCACATAGTTAATTTGTACAATAACACCGTGATTTGTACAAATAGTGACGCTATGGGTCATAATTGTCCAACAGAATTATTGCACAAATCATTTTATTACAAGTGGCATAAGTAAGGGACCATTCCGAACCCAATGGTTTGAGGTCTTCCCTTGCGAGGGATGAATGCGGCCTTAAATCTTTGTCCCGGTTCACACCGGATGGATACTCCATCATTCTCCAGTTTAGTCCCCCACGGGCTAGTCCGTACTCCCAACTTGGCCGCGAGCCCGGAACAGCATGCGTCGCCCAGTTTCTGTGTTCCCACAGTCTGGCGAGTCCACTGGGGATAAAGAATCGGCCCCGAAATAATATCTTGTAATATTATGATTTGTGCTTTAATTAACCGTGTCTACTGTGGGTTAAAAGGGGTTTAATCAAAGGCACTTTTAAGGCTGGGTTATGGTTTGGTGTTTTCCTTCATTCACTACCTTTCTATAAGGAAAGGTTGTGATGGCACCTAGATAATCATTTACTCGTAGCCTATTGTGATGGACTAAATTTTGAGGACTCGTTGTTTATTCCTGTCACTAAGCGATAAGAACCTAAGAGGTTTGGGTACTTAAGAGAGCCTCGCTCCACCCTCCCTATGGGGAATCTACAATGGGAAATCCATCTGACAGTCAGTCACACACCATAACTCGTTGGCACGTACTGTAAGGTACAAAAAAGTGCGCTCACTTGGTCTCTCGAACCCTAGAGTAGGGAGACTTTGTTGTGGGCAATCCTTCACCAGCGAGAGTCTTTGTCTACACTCCCACAAACCCACACGTAGATCGGGGTTGTATAGCATATGGCAACTATTTCCTTGTGCTTGTGGACCATCCTTATTTGGATGCAGTTGGACTTCTTGTCAGAAATGCGAACTTGTTGGGCCATTTAAACTGGGACGAGTTCGTATCCTATGACAATTGGGCCAAAAACTTTTAAAATATTGATGGGCCACTCTGTAGAAATTATCTATGTATGCTTGTGTTTGGGAACATTGTCGTTTGGATCCATTCGGACCTTTTGTCATGAAGTATGGGCTTGTTGGGCCATTTAAACTGGGACAATAACGTATATTATGATGATTGGGCCAAAAGCTTCTAAAACGCCAATTGGCCATTATATGTTTGTGTTTAGGAACATTATCATTTGGATACGGTTGGACTTCTTTCCATAAGATGTGAACTTGTTGGGCCATTTAAACTGGGACGAGTTCACTCCTATGACAGTTAGCCCAAAAGATCCTAAAATGATGATGGGCCGATTTGTGTGAAAATTTTAATGAGTTGATATATTCCTTGTATCGCATGCATCTCATTCATCTCATACATACATATAAAATATTAAGACCCTCTATGTCTATAAAAGACGTCATAGATTCCTGTTGGGTTAGGGAAGATAGAAGACTCACTAAAAGACCGGTAACAGATATGAGTACATCCGATAACGAGGTATCCAAGATAGATCAGTTGGAAAACGGTCTTGCCAAAATTACTGAACAGTTGCAAGCCTTGACTACTGCTGTGGCTGGTATGGTTGTACCCCGTGCTGGGGGGAATTCTGAGAATGTGAGGCGCGAGGAGCCTCCGAATGGGTTGGGGGATGATATCCCCGTTTTTGATGATGACATGGCAGAGTATGCCACAGGCAGAGTGATTGGGTCTCGGGCAGAATTTCAGAAGCTTCGGGATCAGGTTGAAATAGTTACCCGCAAAATGAGGGGTAAATATGAAGAGCTGTTAGATTATGAGGCAATGACCTTCGAAGAACAGTTGCCAGCTCAGTTCAAGATGCCGGATATGGCTAAGTTCAACGGGAATGGGGATCCGAGGGTCCATCTCCGTCAGTAAGTTTCAGTTATGAGTTCAGTGGGTTTATCCAATCGTCAAGTGTAGAAAATGTTTGGGATGTCACTTGAGGGAGCGCCGGTAGTTTGGTATCACAGCCTTGAGAAGAAGATTAGGGAATATTGGAGGGAATTGGCTGATGCTTTTCTGAAGCAATATGTTACAGATCTGGAAATTGATTTATCACTCCGAGATTTGGAGAACACTAAGCAAAAGCCAGAGGAAAGCTGCAAAGAGTATGTAGACTGCTGGAGAAGCCAGCTATTAACGATGCAGACTCGGTCCTCAGAGAATGACCAAATTAAGATGATTATCAAGGGCACCAAGTCCTCAATCTATGGGAAACTGAGGAGGATGACCTCCATGATCAATGACTTTCGACAGTTGAGGGAAACTATCATGGATATTGAAGAAGAAGAAGAATAAGTAGAGAACAGGAAGTTTTATGGCCTAAGTAGGAGGCCTATTGGGGGAACATCAGGTACCAAACCTGTTTCTACGGAGATTGCTGCCATCCGGAATCGGAGATTCTCCAACTTATGGAGGCCATTGTCTAAGGTGTTGGAGAAATTAAAAAGACAAGGACTTCTGAAACACCTGGTGACCAAACCACTTCCCAACCCTCCACCACCACATCTCAACCTGAGCCAATACTGTCACTTCCACCAACAGAAAGGCCATGACACTGATAATTATGCCCGCCTCCGCCATGAAATCCAGGACCTTATAGACCCAAAAATGATACCCGACCCTGAAACAGAACGCCCCAACACACACTAAAATCCCCTACCAAATTACCACTCTGTCCCCCCACAAACCTATATGATAAACTCTGGCCTACCCGAAAGCCTTGTCCTCAAATTCTTTGACCATCAAGCCTATTGCCTTGGAATTTGGGATAATAACAGTGAAGATGAGACAGAACGGGGGTAGAATTTCTGGGAAGACTTCTCCAGTAGTAATGAAGAAGAAGTGAGAGGGATGACACGCAGTGGGCGTTTCTACAATGATATGACAGAGAAGGGTAAAAAAGTGTTATCAGAGGGTAGAGATGTGGATGAGAATACAGAAAATGCTGAGGGAGATGTAGTGTTGCAACAGTTGAGGAAAACCCGATCACAAATTAGTATCTGGGATTTGTTGTGTGTATCTCAAGAGCACAGGTGGGCCATGGTTGAGGCCTTAAGCATGATAGTGGTGATGGAGGATGCCAACCGTGCAATGTTGGTTGGGTCAGTGCAAAAGGAAGCTTTGCAGGCAATCACTTTTTCTAAGGAAGAACTCCCAGCTGAGGAGAGAAATCATAATAGACCTTTGTTTATCAGAGCTGAAGTGAGGGGTAAAATGACCTCTTGTGTGATGGTGGATGACGGCTCATCCATTAATGTGTGCCCGTTGAAGATTTTGGCCAAGCTGTGTTGGGGTTGGTGCTCAGAGCGCCAATCCAGGCCGTATTTATGTCTGATTCATGAATACGAACATCCCCTTATTCCATAATATTACTTATTTATGGTTGCACCTCTTGTTCTTATATACGTATTCGATCTAATTACGATTAGATTGAAACTAAATGTGGTTTAGTGATGTGTATATATTAGACAAAGGCCCGATAATATATAATGCAGTACACAGTTACAAAGTTAGTTTGTAATTGACATTGGGAAGTGTCACTGCTATATGTATATTATCAAACATAGTTCCTAGTCAAGATTTGCTAACACGGGTCGGTTAGTCAATTCCGTTGAGACCAGTACATGTCGTATATCGAGACTTGGTCCGATGGTTTATCCCAATGAACCATGAGTCTATGGAGACTCGTATAGACGTGTAGGTGTTTATACTGGATAAACAATGAATGGCTCACCGAAGATTCTTAATGGATGGTACACCAACGTCAATAAGAATCTTCTCGAGTTGAGTAGCATAGTGGTCCTTCGACTTGAGACACCACTGTGGATATATGAGACATGCTCCACACTTAGATGGCAGTCACGTCACCAATCTATTTAGATCAGACCTCCGCCTGTTCGTTGGGTGTGGATCGATCCTCAGGATATCCTGTGTGTGTCAAGATAGGATCCGTCGGTTCTGTGTACAGAGCATAGGTAGTCCATATACTATTAGCAGTCTGTTAAATCTATGGCCACAGTATACTTCGGAAGTAAGTTCCGAATGTTATTTAGAGATTGCTAATGGATACGTCGACGGGATAATGCCTATAGAGATTTGACGTTTACATCTATATCTCTGGGATTATCCGGATACCTGTGACGGAGGGATTATACGTATGCAATGACCTCGACCTGTATGATTCAGCTAGTTTATCTGTGATCGTCATAATCTACGGGTGGATAGATTATGGACATGAAATTGGATTTCGTGACGGATATACCTGAATCTAGAGAGTCTCAATAATGAAACATACTCGTAGAGCACTAGAGCAACATTATGAATAATGATGATTATTTATAAATCGTTTAATCGTTAAACGAAAAATACATGCGAACGGGCCGAACCGACATTTCCTAATTAATGTGTATTTGTATTTAATATATGATATTATTAAATACACATCAATAAATAGGCAAATAAAGGTATTTGACATATATCATTAATATATGTATTTGAGATATTTAAAGTAAATATAATACATATATTTGATATATTTGTATTTAATTAATTATTTAATTATTTAATTGTTAAATGATTAATATAATTAAAATATAAATATCTCACCAAATGATAAAGTTAGGAAATGATTATAAGTTGCAATTGTTGACTTATACATTAAAGGAAAAGGTTGTCAAATTGATTTTGACTTCTTAAGATATTTGTTCAAAATTGTTTGAAAAATTAAAATGTCTTTCTCCTTTAATTTTGATTAAATTCGTCCACAACACTTGAAATATAAAAGTTATATTTTTTTCTTAAGTTGCCTTTGTTGACTTAAAATAAATATCAATAAAGTTGTTATTAGATATTTGTATTAAGATAAGCAAATTAACTTGAAATGAAATTGATGTATATGCCTTACACATTTTCGGCCAAGGAAGGAAATGTGCACAAGTATATAATGTTTTCATTTCATTTCATTCTTAACCTAATTCACTTTGACAAAAACTCCATTAATGGAAAACAAGGAAGCTTGTGAGAAAGAAAGAAGAAATCAAAGAAAGCTTGGTTTTTAGTAAGTTTCTTCAACTTACTATTAGAGAGGAAAATATTCCTTAGGATCTAGGCTTTAACATATGATGTTCTTAGGTTATTTCTTTCTTTATTCCTTGTGTTTTTGTTGATGGAAGTTTTGATGGAAGTGTTGAGCATGTATGATGAAGGAAGGTTGTGACTATTGTAGTTATAAGCTTTCTTTTAAGGTTTTGGAAACCATGTTGCTAATATAGAGTTTTTGACCCACTCTTAGATGACCTAGATTTGATCTTGAGTTGTTTCATTGTGTTGAGACTTTGATTGGATGGAATAAAGATGATTAAAGTAATTGATTTAACCAATTTGGTCTAATTTGTCCAATTTGAAGAAATTGAGAAATTAGGGTTCATGACCAATTCCAAATTTGGGGCTTTTCATTTATGTTGTGTATTTGGATGTTTGTATGATGCATATAAAGTTTCATGTTGATTGGATTACATCTTGATGTGTTTTGAAGCATGAAATGACAAAGTACACAAATTGGCACCTTTGGGAGGCATTCGGCCAAATGGATAAAATTTGGGGATTTGGTTCATTTTTGTTTTGATGTTTTGAACATGCTAAGTTCATCTTAGAAATGATTTAGAATCATTCAAAATTGATTAGATCAATTTCGGACTAAAATGGACAAAATACCAAAGTAAGGGTAATTTGGTAAATTCACCTAAATATGATTTATTGAATTTTATTTCATAATTTGATTATTGGAATATTAAATAAATATTTTTATTTAATTAATCCGAGAAAAATTTTTGAAATCGAAAAATACGATTTTCCACCGCTTCCGCTGCGTTACCGGATTTAGCCCCTAAAAACCCCTACAAGCTGGGTATAAAGACAACATATCTAGATCCCTCTAGTATGACTATCAAGGCTTATGATGACAGTAAGCGAGGAGTTGAGGGTACATTTGTAGCAGCGGTCATGGTTGTTCCTATTGAGGGCGAAGTTAAGTTCACAGTGCTGGATATCCTAGCCACTTTTGCCTTATTGTTGGGAAGGCCTTGGTTTCATAAGCTTGGGGGCGTGCCCTCCACTCTGCATCAGATGATTAAGTTCCCGTATGGGGGAGAAATTGTCACCATCCGAGCTGAGGTAGACAATACTGTGGCTGCTTTGGAAATACAACCTTTCACGAGGTTCCAAGTGTTGGCAAATTTTGAGGAATTAGTGGAACCTAAGGTAGCTAGGATCACGGGAAAAATGAAGTTCGAGCCGGGTGAGGGTTTAAAACTGCCAGACTTTAGAGGACATACTACTCGGAGGGGTTTGGGGTACAAATCTGATGAGGAAAATCCGAAGGTTAAAAAGAAAGGGCTGAAATTGATGGAATACTTTGTGAAGGCTTCGGGGTATCAAGGTGAGCCCGAACTAATAGAAGTTAATGGGATCGTGGTGCCTGGATTTGAGATTTTCCAGGATATATTGGGTGAGAAGCCGCTGACCGAAGAAGCTTTGGAGGAAGATAATTGGGAAGAAGAATTGATGAAGTTAGAGAGCCTGACTCTCGAAGAAGATAAGAAGTCTGAGAAGAACCTGGTTGCGGAGGATGAAGTGTTTTCCGATGATGAAGACATTTATCTTCCTGATTATTTGAGTGTACTCCCAAATTTATTAGCAATAAAGACAATCATTTTGCTTATTTGCCCGAGTCTTTTTCCTCTAACTTGCATGGCTTGAGTATATTCGATATCAGCTCCACCAGAATAAATGCATTTAACTTAGGCACGCCTGAGAATCCTAAGGAAATTCTGATTGCAAGTGAAGTTACCGCTGAAGAGCGGGAGAAATTAGAAGAAATATTGGTCAGATATGCCAAAGTGTTTGCTTGGTCCTATGGGGAGATGCCTGTGGTAGACAGAAGCATTGCCCAGCACACAATACCAACTTATCCGAATATGAAGCCGTTGAAATAGAAACTTCGACGGATGAGACCTGAGTGGGCCGAGAAGGTCAGAGAAGAGGTTAAGAAACAGATAGATATGGGGTTCCTGGAAGTGGTAAAGTATTCCGAATGGTTAGCAAATGTTGTGCCAGTACCGAAGAAAGACGGGAAAGTTAGAATATGTGTGGATTACAGAGATCTCAACAAGGTCTGTCCGAAAGATGATTTTCCTCTACCTCATATTGATGTACTAGTTGATAGTGCAGCTTTATCTGCCATGTATTCATTTGTATATGGGTTTTCGGGGTATAATCAAGTTCTTATGGCTGAGGAAGACAAGCATAAAACTGCCTTCGTCACAGAGTGGGGTACTTATTGTTACAAGGTAATACCGTTTGGGCTAAAAAATGTAGGAGTTACTTATCAGTGGATGGCCACTACATTATTCCACGATCTGATTCACAAAGAGATTGAGGTGTACGTGGATGACATGATGGTGAAATCAGAGACAAGAATTGGGCATATAGAAGCACTGGAGAAGTTTCTTCAAAGGGTTGACAAATACAACTTGCGGCTGAATCCCATGAAATGTGTGTTTGAGGTAACATCTGGAAAATTACTGGGACATACAGTGGGAATGAGAGGAATAGAAGTTGATTCTGAGAAAATCAAGGCAATTACTGAGATGCCGGCACCGAAGACAGAGAAAGAGGTTAGAGTATTTCGGGGAAAAATTCAGTATATCAGTCGGTTCATCGCCAAGTTGATGTCAGTGAAATGGAATGAGCAGTGTCAGTCAGCTTTCGACAAGATCAGAGAATACTTGATAAAGCCACATGTTTTGAAACCTCCGAGACTGGACAGACCCTTGGTACTATATTTAGCTATAGAATCAGAAGCACTGGGGGCAATGATGGTACAGGTAGATCAGACCGGAGTAGATCATGCAGTCTACTATCTCAGAAAGAAAATGCTTTCGTATGAAGCCCGCTATTAAGAAGTAGAGAAGATCTGTTTGGCAGAAGTATGGGCATCCAGAAAATTATGGCATTACTTCCAATCTTACAAGATCCAGGTAATGGCAAAGGAGAATCCTTTGAAATATCTGCATTCAGTGCCTTCGCTAGTGGGAAAATTGAGCACATGGTTAGTGTTGCTGACTTAGTTTGACATTGAGTACCTCACTTCCAAAGTTATCAAGGGGCGAGTCGTAGTAGAGTTTCTGGCATTGCAACCCATTGAAGGGGATCAGCATCAGTTTGAATTTCCAGATGAAGAGATCCAAGCAATAGCAGTTCAAGGATGGAAAATGTTCTTTGACGGAGCAGTGAATTACAAATGAGCCAGAATTGGGATCGTGATAGTGACCCCCGGAGGAGAGACTTTGCCTTTGGCCAAGAGGTTGACGTTCAGAGTAACTAACAACATGGCCGAGTATGAAGCATGTGCTCTTGGTTTGACTACACTGATAGCCTTGAAGGCTGAGAGCGTGGAGGTCTACGGAGATTTGATGCTGGTGATTCGACAAATGCAGGGAGAATGGGAATTGAAACAAAAACGGTTGAAACCTTACCTTTTTCACCTAAGAAAGTTGGCACAGGTTATCCCCGATTGTAAGTTTCAGCACTTGTCGCGAGAAGAGAATCAGATGGCTGATGCATTAGCTACACTTGCAGCAACTTGGGAAAATCCAGAGAAGTTGGTAATGAGACCGTTGGTACTGACAACAGCAAATAGACCCGTTCATGAGATAGAAAGAGTCCTGGAAGTGAGATCGACGATGGTAAACCATGGTATCATGACATTCAAAGGTATCTGGAACACGGGGAACTCCCGGAGGGAGCAGGCATAAAAGACAGATTAGCCATTCTGAAATTAGCTTCCCAATATGTGATTTTGAAAGAGGAATTGTACAAAAGGCAAGAAAATGGTATTCAGTTGAAATGTTTGAGAAAAGAAGAGGCTCAGCAGGTAATGGAAGAAGTACACGCCGGGGTATGTGGTCCACACATGAACGGGTTGAATCTGTCCCGCAAGATAGTGAGACAAGGTTTTTACTGGTCAACCATTGACACAGACTGCGCGAAGATGGTAAAGCACTGTCATGATTATCAAGCACACGGTAATTTGAATCATTTGCCGCACACAGAGTTACACGGGTTGTCAGAGCCGTGGCCTTTCTCAGCATGGGGAATTGACCGAAAACATCGAATGGGCATCGCTTCATAGTAGCGGCAGTATATTATTTCTCAAAGTGAGTGGAAGCTGAGTCATTCCGCAATGTTATAGCGAATTAGATGGTAAAGTTTATAGCTCCGAATCTCATTTGTCGGTATGGTAGCCGCAACATGCGGTTACAGATAACGGAGTTCAGTTCTAGGGGGAAACAAAGGCAATGCTACAGAAATATAGGATAAGCCATCATAAGTCATCACCGTACAGGCCGTAGGTAAATGGGGCAGTTGAAGCAGCCAACAAGACAATAAAGACAATTTTGGCCAAGATGACAGAGAACTACAGGGATTGGGCCGATAATCTACCGTATGCTTTATGGGGGTACATAACATCAGTAAGAACAGCGACATGAGCCACACCTTACTCTTTGGTCTACGAGATGGAAGCAGTACTGCCAGTGGAGGTTAAGATACAGTCAATGAGGGTATTAGCAGAAATAGAGTTATTTGAACAAGAATGGGTCGCACAGAGGTTTGGTCAGGTAACACTGCTGGATGAGAAGAGAATGAAGTCCTTGCATCACATGCAGGAAACTCATGCATGCATGCATACACGTGACACATTTTGGCATTCGTTTTGTGTTTTTTTATATTTACAGGTTTTGAAGAAGAAAAGAGAAGGCGGCAAAGACAAGCCGATTAGAAGCATCAACATACCAACAGCAATTTTGGATACGTCCCAGGGGGCAAGGCCCACATCAATACTAGTAGCAGTCTTGGGGATGCGTCCCGGGGTTAAGGCCCACGTCAACACATATACCAATTGTAGTTATTGGGATACATCCCAGGATCGAGGTCTATTGTATCATCAGTTTTGGGATGCGTCCCAAGGTCGAGGCCCACCTTTTGTCAGTGGTATTGGGATACGTCCCAGGGTCGAGGACCCCGTTGTCGGTTGCAGCTATTGAGATGCGTCCCAATATCAAGGTCCACTGCATCATCAGTTTCAGGATGCGTCCTAGGGTCGAGGCCCACCTTTTGTTAGTGGTATTAAGATGTGTCCCAGGGTCGAGGCCCTCGTTGTCGGTTGCAGCTATTGGGATGCGTCCCAGGATCGAGGTCCATTACATCATCAGTTTCGGGATGCGTCCCAAGGTCGAGGCCCACCTTTTGTCAGCGGTATTGGGATGCGTCCCAAGGTCGAGGCCCTCATTGTCAGTTACAGTTATTGGGATGCGTCTCAGGATCGAGGTCCACTGCATCATCAACTCAGTTCGAGACAGCAGGCAAATCAGGTGGCAGCTGGCGAGCCAGGTAAGTGAAAATGCATTACATAACTTTGATAGGATTGTCACCATTACACATTACACAAGTCCCATCAAAGTGGGGGCGACTGTAGGCACTGCATTTTTTTGCATATAAGTCCCTATGATGAGTCTCATTTAGAGACACTACCTTTTAAGTCACGGAAGTCGCGGGAAACGGAAGTCGGAAGGGGAAATTCAGAATAAGTATGTCATCATATTCATTTCACAAGTTCACTGTTTTCGTTCGTGCTACGTTCGTGACCACATTCGAATGTCAAGCAGATTGTGGGCGTTCATGTAGCGTTCGAATCGGCGTTCGAACGGTGTCAGTATTTCTGGTTTTGCTGGTAGCCTCACACCCAAGCCCAATTAGCCCACCAAAGCCAATAAAACACATCCAAATTAATAAAATGCATATTTAACACATGGGGAATTAAATAAAATTTAATAATCATATACCAAAATTAAATAAAATCATAAAATCATATACCAAAATTAAAATGAAGTCATGCCTAATTAAAATCAATCAAGATTATTATATTCCTAACTAAAAAAATATCATGCCTAAACCAAGAAATTAAATATAATAACTTCCTAATTAACCAAATATTGTCTCCAATCAATCTCCGGTTTTCCTTACATAACACCAAATCATATCCTCCTTTAATGCACCAAATCCCTTCCTTGTCAAGCAAGGATTCACCCATCCCATTTGTCTACAAAAGAGACCCAAAACCAAGACACTCCCCTCTCTCTCATTCACGCCCAATACACAAAAACAACAAGAAGCAATTTTCTTCTCCTCTCTCTTGCATTCACGCCTAAACCTAAGCAAAAAAACCGTCCCCATTGCCGAGAATATCAAGCCTAAAAATAGTCCCCACTGCCACACAAACCACCGAATACACAGCCCTCCACAGCCCCTCTAAACACCGAAATAGCAGCCCCAAATCTGTCCCTATACCACCGAAAAACTGCATTATTTCACACCCCAAAACAGTCACGTTATTACCAAAAAGCACACTTAAGAAATAGCAGCCCAAACACCTTAAAACAGCCTCTAAATCACCTAAAACAATAATTAAAAAACTGCACTTTTAATCCCTAAAACAATAACTAAAACTACACCTTGAACCTTCAAAAAAAACATCCAAAACAGTAGACTAAAACCTCAAAAATTGTGGCCGAAATACAACAGCAATACAGCAGTAAAACATCAGCGGAACGGAGGGAAAATAGCAGCCCGAACAGTGAAGCAGTGAAGGGAAACGTTGAATCAGTGAACCGGAGGAGTTACGGAGCATCCACCCTTCCGACGACCGCGTACGGTACTTCCGAGAGTCGACATAAAAGGTTAGACCTGAGGGCACTCTTCGTATTTATTTTTTATTCATCTTTTAATCGTTTTAGTTATTTATTTCATATGAGAGTCGTTCATGGGTGCATGTTGTGGCTTTGAATAAAATGGAAAATGTGTCACCTCTTGTGGTATATAGGATGGAAAGCCAGACATAAATTATGTAGCTGAATCTGAACGGACGGTAGTGCGGTCTGTACTTGGGATACAACTCCACGTACAACTTGAGCAAATGGCGCATATTTTATTTTATGTTGTTTGATTCGTTTATTATCCATTATTTCAATTCTGCATGTTATTTGTTTGTGTAATGCTGAGATAAAGCGTATGGGCTTAGTAAGTTGGATTAAAGGTCCTCCGTTTCGAGGGGTTAAAATCCTTTACCTTAAGATGTGTTCAATCAGTTATACAAGTCCAATATCATTGTCTTTATTTTTATATGCATTATGTCATTAGCACATGGGCTTAGTAAGTTGGATTAAAGATCCTCCGTTTCGAGGGGTTAAAATCTTTTACCACGATGCTTCGTCGCGCCAGATGATGTATATTCGGTTGAATGTAAGATGTGTTCAATCGGGTATACAGAGTCCGATATCGTTGTCTTTATTTTTATATGCATTATGTCATTAGTGCATGGCTTAGTAAGTTGGATTAATGGTCCTCTTTTTCAAGGGGTTAAAATCCTTCAATAGGATGCTTCGCCGTGTCAGATGACGTATATTCGGTTGAATGTAAGATGTGTTCAATCGGGTATACAAAGTCCGATATCGTTGTCTTTATATTTATATGCATTATGTTATTAGTGCATGGGCTTAGTAAGTTGGATTAAAGGTCCTCCGTTTCGAGGGGTTAAAATCCTTTACCACGATGCTTTGTCGCGCCTTGTAGCCCGTTATTATTTATTAGGTGTCATCTATTCGTCTATTCACATATGCGTCACATTGTTTACTATTTTTTGAGGTCACTGCTCTAACCCCGTTCGAACGCATTTCAGAACGCCGCACGAATGCATGTTTTATGTCTCAGTATGTTCGAACGTGTTATCAAATGCTATACGAACACGAACCTTCTGTTTACCGTTCGAACATGTTTTCGAACGCTACACGAACGCTCACACACTGAACTGAGTCCTCTTCATCACATGTCATGCATAATTGTTTCTTAGGTGATTTCTCTTGTATCATGTAATCAATCATACTATTTATATTCCTGCATTTATTTACTTGATGTATTCATGAGATGGTATTCAAGCATGATTTAGCCCATTTAGTTGTTTATTTTCAAGCATGATTAGTCATTTATTTTGCGTTTGGAATTTGCATTATGTTTAAGTTGTTCTTTGTTTTCGTCATTATATGATCGAAGTATGTTCATGAGATTGCCGTGTGTTATTGCATGTTCGCCGTTATTCCAATTTTCTTCCATACATGATTGTACAATTATTATCTACTGGCATGCCTATGATAGAATGTAATGTTCTTATGACATTTTATGCTAGCCGTATTTATCTCTATGCATGCATATTTGGACATAGATTATATGCAAATAGGTTGTATGCAAATGGGGACATAGATTAAATGCAAATAGGTTATATGCAAATCCGGACATAGGTTATATGCAAACTTATATATGAGCCTTGTATTTATGCATGCGAACTTAGGAGTAAATTATCCTTGGAAATAAATGTTGCTTAGGCTTGGTTGAATAATTGAACAAATCATTTTATTACAAGTGGCATAAGTAAGGGACCATTCTGAACCCAATGGTTTAAGGTATTCCCTTGCGAAGGGTGAGTGCGGCCTTAAATCTTTGTCCCGATTCACACCGGGTGGCGACTCCATCATTCTCCGATTTAGTCCCCCGCGGGCTACTCCGTACTCACAACTACTCCTGTTTCTGTGTTCCCACAATGGTGATGTGGCTCAATCTTAGCCACTCATTTCAAAATAAAATAGCCTTTTTTTGTCTACAAAAATGGAACTATTCCCTCATCTTCAAAAACCAAAAATGTGAAGGGTGTGGAGGGAACCGTTTCATGTAAATTCTCATCTCACCTTCATTTCTTCAAGCTATCTTGACCCATTCAAGCTCTATTTCAAGCTTGGTATGTTTCTTTTCTCTTTCCATCTTCTCAATTTTCAATTTTGAGCAAAGAATACAAAGCCCCAAATTCACACCTTATAAACCATGGGGTTTGGATTAAGTTAATTAGCTTTGGTTAAGTTGTTAGCATGCATCTTGAGAAGTGTCATGGTAGTTTAAGCATGAGATGTAGTTTTGTGTGTATGAATATGTTGGGAAATTTTGCATTGTGACTTAACGAAACTAGACAATGGTTGGAGTTTGGGTTGAAGATATGAGATGAGTTTTGATCAATGTTGAGGTTTAGAGAAGTGTTTATGTGTTGTTGTTAGCCTAAGGGTGTAAGGATTGCTTGTGTATGGCATTGAAGATTTGAAGCTTGGCCATGAAATTAGGCCAGTGTCGCGATGCTCAACCCTCAGCGTCGCAACGTGTACTAAACTGAAGCTCCATGCCTAGGTCTGATCGAGTGGGCATCGTGACGCTCAAAGCTTAACGTCGCGACACGGAACAAGCAGAGGCTCTGTCTTAGGTTTAAACCAGTGGGCATCATAAAACATGACCAATTTTCAGAATCATATTCAACCTTCCAATTGCAACCAATGATGTTAGAGGCCACACCTAGGGTCTCGTATCAGCTCATATAAACGTAATATATCATGTCAAAACCTTAGTATGTCACATAGCGACAATAGATTCAAAGTATATACCCGACTTGTATTCTAATTAAGTTATCAATTATGGATTATCGCAGGAATTGCAAATTTCTAAGGTAAAGTAAAGTAATGCCAGTCAGATCCAAAAATCAATGAGTGTGCCATTTTT
Organism: Zanthoxylum bungeanum; assembly: GCA_019454045.1. NCBI lineage: Eukaryota > Viridiplantae > Streptophyta > Magnoliopsida > Sapindales > Rutaceae > Zanthoxylum > Zanthoxylum bungeanum. Next base: position 38,770 of record SKCR01030828.1, read on the forward strand.
CTCAAGTTTTGTTTACATATATGTTTGAATTGAAACTTAATTTTCTCTTATTTAAGGCGTTAGCCAAGTTTACTTTCATATATATTTTGACTAAGAATCTCTTCAAAAATGTTTTAGAAAGATTGATTTCAAAAGCTTGAGTTTTATGATTTTTCGAGGCATGGGGAAAAACCCACCTCAGTATGCAACTTGAAATAGATATGGAATTGACAGATACAAATATCTTGTGCACTCGGATTTCAGGACTATGGATGAACGATGCCCCCAGATCCTATGTTTTTAAGTATGAAGGGTAGCATAAATTTGTACCCCTAACTCCAGATTTGTGGCTTGTGGGATGACGAGATGTAACATCCCAAAACCACCAGATATTTACGTACGGGGGGACAGCTCTAAGTGTCAGATTTTGTGTATGGGGGACGATGACACAAAACACCCCCATGCGCCAGATATCCATATACATATTTTTTTTAGATATAGATTTCTCAAAAATAGATTTTTTAGAAACAATAATTTTTTACGAAAGAGTTTTCACATGATCTCAGTTTTACATAAAAGTTCGAGTCTTACAGACAGAAATGAGTTTTCAGAAAAGATTTATAGAAAGAGATGTATTTTCATAGAAGAAAGAGATTTCTTGAAAGATTATTTCTTGGAGGATTTTCATTTTTTGAACCGTGAATGTTTCATAAAGAATTAGTTTTTGATTTAAATTGTCCATTTACTAGATCATTCAAACGATCTAACCCCCACTCCCAGTGTTTCTGTTTTGTAGGTTACTTAGAGGACGAGCTCAAGAGTATGGATACTGATGGCTGTCACTAGGGTGTTGAGTCCAACAAGCAAGTCAAACACTGAGTTCGGTTAGAATCAGAGTATAATCATGTGTCAGATGTATTGTTAGTAAAGTTTGCATATGTAAAAGCTAGAAATGTCCATGTAAAGAGCATAAGTGTAATGTTATTGAGTTATGAACTTTGAAATGTATTTTTTTATGTTAATATTTGGGGCGATAGTCCCTATGCATGAGTTTATGTTTGAAATAGGAATAATATTATTTCTCATAGTCAAAGGCTAAGGGGGATAGGACAGCCTATTCCCTGCCGGTAACATCCTCTGGAGAGGGATGTTACAAAGTTTTAGGCATCGCGACTTTCACGTGTCGTGATGCTATGTGCAGAGGGTCGCGACGTCCAACAAACAGAAATGAGGCAGTGAGCCTCATATGCTTTCCGCGTCATGATGCTAGTCCTTGGACGTCATCATGCTCAAATTCGAGAACTATATAAAAGAGTAATTTCCCAATACGCGACATGACGCCAAGTGCGCAAGTCGCGAAGCCAACATGTTTTCAGGACCTAACTTCAACATCATCTTCACTCTCAACTTTTATAACACTACTCAAGCTATAACACCAACAAATACACAAAATATTATCAATAACACCATCTAATATTTTCTTATATTCATCCCATAGACCTCAACTTAATTTCATTCCAAGTGATTTCGCAACTGGGGGATTTCTCACAAAGCACCACTTTCTTAACTCAATAATTACTAGCATATCATCAAATTTAAGCCAACAATATACTCTAATCATCAATTTATTAAAACATCAACACTTCAAATTTGGGTCAAAGTTTCCTTACATTCTCTCATTTGATTTCCTTCACAAATCAAGTTTTCTAAGCTTAATATCCTTCTTCCTAGCTTATGATAATTTGATTATACTTGATTACTCTTTGATTTGGCAAAATAATGCCCACAATCTTCTTCTTCTTTTCTTTTCTTTCTCTCGTCTCTCTCATGTTTTCTTTCTTTATCGAAAATACTCGGGATGCTAGAATAATGTTCTCTTTTATACTATAGGTTAATTACAAATGATTAAATGAAGATACTTTGAGAATTCTCTATATTAGTCCACATGTACTATTCATCAGAAATTTTGAACAACATTTGTGACCTATTTTTGATTTGAATTTAGAAAAAGATTCAACGTTGAAGTTATAGGTCTCGGTATTATCTTTTTGACGATATGAAATTCATAAAAATCAGAGTTTTTATGAAAATGTTAGGCCCAAATACCAGGGTTGTCCGGACTTAATCTTGGAATGAATTCTGTATCAGAACTATGAGAAATTTTCGAATGTCCAAAAAGTCATTCATGAGTGTATATGTGTTCGAACATAATTTACATCATGTATCATTCCTTCCATAATGTAATAGTCACCAGGATTACCAGGGTGTTATAAATTCCCCCTTAATTAGGATTCGTCCTCGAATCCCTTCTGATGTTGAACTTCTTAGGTCCGTCTTGGTGAAGATATCTGGTCTCTAGTACTCTTATCTTCCTTTTCTTGGTTTCTATTATTCTACTTAAGAACTATATGGGAATCTATTATCTTGGTATACTCTATTCGATTCTTGTAGCTGAAAACTTAGTCTTTGGGAGTTCGTGTCATATCTAGCCTATTTGTCGAGGTTCATCCATCATGAAAGTTATCCTTCATAAAATTCTATCTATTTCTTATTTCACATATCAAGATGTCCTGAAAGGTGTATTAAAAGTACTCAATCTGTCATGGTGTTAACTTAATTTCTTTTCACCCTGGTGCCCAAGTGAATCACCCATTTTCTGTCTGACACTCTCTGACTGTATTTTACTTTATCTCATCATTTACTTTAAGGGTTGAATACCTCTTTAGATTTCCTATAAGATCACTCATCGCATTATTGCATACTTAACTTGTAATGTTCTAAAGGAATTTGATGCATTCATGCTAATATGGTCATATCCATAATTGTTCCAATTGAATCACGTATCCTCACTTCTTATGTCTCTTGCCATATTAATGTTAATTCTTAAATATCACTTGGGAATTCTGTTACTCTTCACGCTTAATGTATTACCATTTTACTTTGTACTATAGCCTATAACCTTCGTTTTCCCTAGCTTTAAGCATACCTCGAGTTCTTCACTTCATTTTTTTTATTAACAAAACTCATTTAATGTTCTTATTAAGTATATCTTCAATTGCTTCTCAACTGATGCCTTCACATCTTTGAAGATAATTATGTTTCCTATAATTTAGTTTCTTCACGATCTACCATAGCTCTAGAATAAATATATATGCAAGGATAATCATTGTCGTTCGCAAAAATGATTATACTTAATACATCTCTAGTCACACATTCTCAACCTGATCTTGGCATTCATTCTCTTAACTTAACTGCTTAGCTATCTATTTCCTCTTCACTAACTTCCAACTATTTAAGGGTTCCATCCTCTAAGTTTTTCTATCTCTAACTATTTATGAGACTTAAGACCATATAATTTATGATTAGGCTCTTCATATGTTCTTAGTTTATCATCGAAGTTTTTTGATATTCTAACTCTAAGATATTAATCCTTAGTGTTAACATCGACACCAGCGACTTGGTTTTGGTTATTATTCTTACTCTTTCCGTATCTTCAAATTCGTTGCTACTACAAATCTGGTTAACTATCCTTTATACTGGATTGCTCGCTTTCTCTTAATGCACTTAAGAATGTCCTACTTTCAGTTATTACCATAATCTTATTCTTTCAGGTGTTGTCCTCTTCTCAACAATATTCGTATATCTAGTTTCTTTGGTGGTATTTATGTTATATCTCAATAAATCTATTCCAATCTAATCTCGACACTGAGAAAGCTTGATGTTCCATAATACCACTAAACTTAACTATCGAAGGTCTATCTTAGTACTTATGCACTTCTATCATTATTTATCAAGTATCTTATTCTATTGTCGTCTTACCTCGATAATTTCACCTCCAAATATTTTACTTATAGTCTTTTGTCTTCTTTTCTGCCCTATATTATACTTGAAACTTATGTGGTCTATCTTTCTCTTTATACAAAAGATATCATCTTTTACATAATCCTAGTCATGTCTAACGCTAGTTCTTTGTATTCTCGTCATTGTTTGACTAATACTTTCTCTTTTCATCATTTCATCTAGACAACTTCTCTTCTAAATCTTTTACTTAGAGATATTTTCCTCTTCTATTCTTCTCCTGTACTATATTTGAAGGTTTTATGTTTCGATCTCCTTCCACTGCGCATTCACTTGTTTCTGTAGTTTCTTGCGGCGAACATCGAGGTCCATCTTTGTTGCTATGGTCTAACGAGGGTTGGATTGGTGGGGATTGGTCCTGAAGCCTTCATGGTTGTGGTGATCTCATGAGCTACCCATTTTTTGGTGGTATTTGCTGCTCATCTATAAGTCTAGAGCTCTCATGTTTACATATATGGTGTTGGTTCCCACAAAAAAAAAATACTACTACTAGGAACTATCTGGATTACCTCTATCAACTTTTGTCCTGATTATTTTCTGTCTATTGATTATACTACCTCTTTTTGTGAACCTTCTCTAGGGTTATGCTCTTTGAAAACTCTATTATGCTCCCTTTATAATTCTTCTTACTAGTCTCTGTTGCTTAACCCTCTTAAGTCGTTACAACCATGGAAAGCTCTACATCAACTTGGATCGGTTAGAGCATTTATTTATTAATAGTTTTGGTTCAAATGCTACTCTCATACTAATTCTTCCATCATAGTATAATGGTGGCTCTTTATAAATCGTATGTCTAACTCCATGGGGTCGTTCTCTGTGTTTCTTGCTTGGCTCCTTATTCGTTTGAGCCTTTACTTTCTTGAAGGTTGTCTGTTCTACGATAGGGCGATTTATTTTGTTTTAGATCTAGCTAGACATACCGTGAATTTAATCCATTCTATCTTGTACAAAATATTTCTATCTCATGAATTTTTTTTTATCTAGGTTCTATTGAAATCTTTAGTTTAGCCATTTTCCGGTCTCGTGATCTGTCCATTCCGTCAGATACTCTTATTTACTTATTCAACTTCTTGCCGCGCTCTACATCAGTGGTGATTACACGATTTCCATGTCTAGCTAGATGTTTAAATGCTTACTAGAGTTAGGAGTCTTGGAGGAAGAATTACTATTCAGTTTATTGGGAGCTGTATCGACTATACTATGTATTAAGGTTTATTAATCTTATCAATTATCCCGAGGTCTTCACTTACTAATTTTCCTCAAGCTACGTTATATGTGTCACTATACGCATTGAACTTCCTTGTTACTAACTGTATCATTCTATTTTTTTTTCCATATCCATCTTTTGGCTCTAAGATGTGTTGTTGAGGCTAGTGGTGGTTAGTCCTATGAGTTATTCTCTAGATCTCTGCTCTTACTATAGATCATAACTATGACACTCTATTTTACTATCCGTACTGGTAATCTTGTTACTCGTGAGTGTCTCCATCCTCAAGGGTCTGTCTGTTTAAAATCATACTGTTTCATATTGTCAACGGTCTGATTTGTAGGTTCTTACTAGTACTATAAATTTTCCAACTCATTTTATGTCGGGTTCTTTCTTTTCTATCATTAGAAACCTTCTTATTCTGGTGATCTATCTTCCAATATCTTATGTTTATATCTTAGGTTAAACCTTCATCAGTCTTCCATACGGTTATCTTTATCTATGCTAGTAAAGGACGAAACAAGCCTTTACATCTCAATGAGTATCGAAGTCATTGTTCTGGTGCTTTATATCCTAGCAGAGTCTATTACTCATGTAAAATTGGTATGAGATAGACTTTGCCAAGACAATTTCCTTAACCGGTATCGCTGAGAGGTTTGAATTTGGGTAGGTTTGGGCCTTGTCTGTATCCGAATTTCTTGACTAGAGCAATTAATAATTTAATTTTCTTATAGGCATGTGTTTGAGTATCTAAAATCTTCATATCCTTTGTGAAATCTCATGTCTGTCAGAAACTCCCATGACTATCCAAATTTTCTTCCTTCTCTTATTCTTTCTAACTATCCTTCGTTATTGAGGGAACCTTGCTATCTCTTACGAGGTACTCAAAAGCTATTGAATATATGTGATGGAATTTTCGGAGGAGGAAAAGAATCTTGCTTGAAGGGAAAGAGCTTTACTTAAGTCTACTCGACATTTTACTTTTGTTCAGGCATATTCTATTATCTTTACTATTATAGGTTCTGATATTATCTTATCTATCTGATTCTGTACCTCTACCTACTGCCTCTGGTTTCTTAAGCATCTTTATTTTATCTTTTACTTTTCCTTTTAGCTTTTTTTCCCTTTTCTACTTTCCTGGGTGGATATCCTTAGAACTTTACTATCTATTCATGTAGCTTATCTTGAGCTTCTGATGATCCACCAAGATGGCTACAAATTGTTTCTCAACTTGGACAAAGAGTATGGTTACTATTATAAGGAAGAATATTCGAAAAGCTCGGGAATTTCTTACCAATATGTCTATAGAGATTGGTGACATACTCGAAGATCAGATACTAGAGAGATATTGCCTCGCATACTAGTACCCTAAGCATAATACGTATACAAGCCCATCACTCTACCCACTGCAGTCACTAACTCACTAGACCATGCTATGATACCATCGTTGTAACATCCTTTCTGCGAGATGCTACTGGTAGGGAATATACCTTCCTATCCTCTTGAGCCTATGAGTATGAATAATACTATTATTCTTATTTCAAAGATAAACTCATGCATAAAGACATTGCCCCATTTAGTAACACAAGTATGCATCACAATGCTCATAAATCAATATTCAATAACATTACAATTATACTCATTACATGGACACGTCTAACTCTTACACATGAAAATTTTACTGAACATATATCTGATACAAAACTTTACTCTGACTCTGACTAAACTTTATATTTGACTTGACCTGGTGGACTCAACACCCTAGTGATTGCCATCAGTATCCAACCTCTCGAGCTCCTCATTCGAGTAACCTGAAAATTGAAACACTGTGAGTGAGGGAGGGTTAGATCGTTTGAACGACCTATTGAATGGACAATTTAAAATAGGAACTTAAATTCTTTTTGAAAATCCATGGTTCTAAACCAAATTCATCTCAAGGAAATCATATTTTCTAAAATCTATTTCCTAATCTAAAAACAATTCTCTTTCTAGAAAACTTTTATGAAAACTTCTTTTGGTTTGTAAATCTCTTAAATTTCATAAAACAGTTTCTTATGAAAACTCTTTCTTAAGATCATCTTTCTGTAAGTCTTTCTATGAAAATCCATTTTTAAAAATTTTCTTCTGAGAAATCTATATATGAATATCTGGCGTATGGGCCCGTTATGTCTCGCCATCCCACATACGTAAAATCTGGCTATTGGGGGTTGCCCTCCCATACGTAAATATCTGGAGGTCTTGGGGGGTTACGTCTTGCCGTCCCCCAAGCCACAAATCTGGAGCCGGGGTGTAGATCTATGCTACCTGCTAGGCTCTGAATCTGGGAACTAGAGACATCTATCATCCTGAGTCCTAAATTGCATGTGCACACAATATCAGTATCTGTCAATTCCATGTATGTACCAAGTTATAACTAAGGTGGGTTTTTCCCCAATGCCTCAAAAGTCATAAAACTCAAGCTTTTGAAATCAATCTTTCTAAAATTTCATCAATCGTAACAACGATATTAAAACTTTGGCTAATTCCTTATGTGCGGAAAAGTAAGTGTGATATCAAAATAATTAAATAAAATCGGTTTGAGAAAATGGTCCACTCACTGATTATTTGAAACGTGGCTGACTTCAGTTTTCGAAGGAAATTGTGGTTCATTTGATGATCTATAATTGATAAACTTGATTAGAATGTAGGTTTTGGAATTTCTTTTTTTAAGCAATTTCCATCGCTACATGTCATATCATACTTATGTCATAATATAATGTATGTATGCGAGCTGATACGAGACCTTAAGGATCACCTCTAAAATGCTAGGGTGAAACTAAAATGAACTAAAACTGATTCTGGGGAAATTCTGGTCACGCGGCGTGATGCTGTTACTTGATTGTTGTGACACTCACACATGGTAACGTCGTGATGCTAACTGTGGAGCGTCGCGACGTCCACCAAATGGAAATGAGGCAGTGAGCATATGTTTTCCACATCGCGATACTAGACCTTGGGCATAGTGACGTTCATATTCTAGAATTGTATTAGAGAGTAATTTCCTTATAAGTGTCACAATGTCAAGTGTGTGAGTCCCGACGCCAGCTTGTTTTCCAGATGCAACTTCAACTTTATCTTCACTTTTAGCTTCTACAACAATACTCAAGCGATAAAACCAACAATTACACAAAATATCGTCAATATCACCCTATAATATTTTCTCATATTCATCCCATAGACCTCAACTTAATTTATTTCATAAGGATTTCAGAACTTGGAGATTTCTCATAAAACACCACTTCCTTGACTCAATAATTACTAGTATATCATCAAATTCAAGCCAACAACATACTCTACTCATCAATTTATTAAAATATCAACAGTTCAAATTAGGGTCAAAGTTTCCTTACCTTATCTCATTTGATTTCCTTCACCAATCAAGTTTTCCAAGCTTGATATCCTTCTTCCTAGCTTGTGATAGTTTGATTTTACTTGATTACTCTTTGACTTGGCAAAACAATGCCCACATTCTTCTTATTCTTCTTTTCTTTTCTTTATCTTGTCTGTCTCACGTTTTCCTTCTTTCTCCAAAATGCTAGGGATGTTAAATAATGTTACCTTTTATACTAGGGGTTAATTACAAATGATTTAAATGAATAAACTTTGAGAACTCATAGAATTCTTTAGATTAGTCCCCGAGTACTATTCATATAAAATTTTGAACTACATTTTTGACCTATTTCTTATTTGAATTTGGAAAAATGTTCAACATGAAAGTTATAGGTCTCGGTATTATCTTTCCAATGATATGAAAATCATAAAAATCAGTGTTTTTATGAAAAGTTACGGCCCAAATACCATGGGCTATCCGGACTTAATCTTTGAAATGATTTCGTATCTGAACTGTGAGAAATTATCGAATGTCCAAAAAGTCATTTCATGAGTGTATACGTGTTCGAACATAATTTATATCATATATCATTCTCCCCATAACGTAATAGTCTCAGGATGACTGGGGTGTTACAGTGCACCGGCCACCCTTTCATCTTGTGGTGGCTGGCGGCTACCCCAACACCCTAGCGAGTGGCGAAAGGAGAGAGAAATATAACCGTAATCATTTTTTCGATCAGGAATTGTTGCTTCATTTCACAGCCCGAGCCACCAGCCAAATTGAAGCTATCGTAGAGTACTAGAAGTTGATAGTGATGAATTTCTCATTCCGTGCATAGTTACACTCGAAATGAGGGCGAACGAATTAGTGAATTATGGCCCCGATGAACATTAGCTCTGATCAAAATTTCATCTATTCTAGAGCGTTCGTGGGATCATTTGGAGTTCGTATATGCCCTCAAAATCTCGATTTGACTAGGACCTGGAGTGCTCGCAAAACCAGGTAAGTAACTCAAGTGATGAGAACTTAAATTGGCGAATTCATGTTTTGAATATATATATATATATATATATATATATATGATTGACATATTATGTTAAAAGAGGATAGTTAAAGGATTTCTAGAGAACAAGGTTCAAGTTTACGTTTGGTTTGTATAATCAACTTTCACAAGTACGACTTTTGTTATTTCTATGATATAAAATGAGATATTTGACGATCTTAATATTTGTACATATGTATTTTTGTGTTTTGAATGAAATGTTTAAGGATAATACTACAATATGAAGTGAAAAGTTTGATGAGTTTGATTACTACATGTTTGTATTGATGCTTGTAAAATTATGAACATGTAATGGTTTGTATATGTATGTGATCATAAGTTATGAGTAATTTGAGTATACATGATCGATAAATGGAATAAGTTTGGTATCAATCCATACATGCAATTATTGGTATAGAGATTGGGATGGTTAAGGGAGATAAGGAATGAGTATAAGCTATGTTCTCTCGGAACGAATATGTTTATTTGGTAAAGATATTATATTAAATGTTTCTAGATAGGATTGATCTAAAAATAAAGAGATATGAGAACTATGAAAGATATGATAATTGAATTCATAGTAAGGTGTATAATCATATATTTGAGATATATGTATGCATATGAGTATTTGACTGATGTTTAGATTATTTATATGTGCTTGTGTATGAGAAATCATGTGATGAGTTTATGTTATATGGTTTGTGCCCCTATGTGAATGTTTGATTGGATGATTCGTGGTGTAGTAGTCGAGCTGTCTAGGAATCCGTTCGGACGGAATTCATCTCATACCTATTCTAAAATAGGTAATGAGTCACGTACGAGCTTTATGTGTGTAAGCCAGCCATATGTACATATTGTTGGATGATGTGATCTTTGATGTTTCGATTGTTATGTGTGATTTTTGGTTGGCTGCATGACATTTGAAAATATATCTAAGTGTATGTATGTGTATGATAGAACTCGTGATATGTATAGATCGTATATGCTTATGTGAAATGAATAGATGATTTGAAATCAATGTGCATATCAGAGGTTATAAAACATGTTTGCTAAGTCTTATTAGTATATACGTTTATATGTAACAATTCTGAAATTGTATTCGCATGTATTTAAGAAAAGTGTGCTACGGCATGTGTGAATGCATATGAACCCCAAGCTTTAAGCTATTTTAAGGTTATCATGGTTAAAGAAAGTTAAAGAAAGATTGTTTTGGTATTGAAGTAAGTTTTTTTGGTATTAAAGATAGTTTGTAATCGAATAAAAGAAAGTTTGTTAAATTTACCAAATTGATGATATTTCAAAGATGTTTACTTGTGATAAGTATTAATATGTGACATCATGCTTCAATATTGAAATGGTTTCGATGTTATATGACATACTTTGTGATTTCGAATCCATGCTTTGTGTACTTTGAATGTCTGGCCATTATATTGACAATATGTAAATATGTAAATTTGAAAATCTGATATGGGTAAAGTATAAAGGATAATAGAAAGCTGATAATTCTAAAACTCATTATGACTTGATAATTCTGAAAAACTTCTAATGTGATTCACTTGTATGTTCTGTTTATAGTACTAGCATTGTTACTTACTGAGTTTTTATAACTCACACCAAACCAGTTTGCTAGTTTTGCAAGTTGGCTACCAGATGGGTCAAACATATCATCTTTCGAAGTCATGCTCGAGATATGGATAACCCAAGCGGCAATCACCCATGTAAGTATCCTGGGAGATCTTTTAGAAGTTTAATAAGTTTAAGACATTTGGTTATTGTTTTGATTGTCATGCTAAACACGATGTTTGTATATATTAAGCAAATGTTTTGATTGTTTATAAGGTTGTGGGCACAAAGCCCTTTAGTGTTGATAGATGATGTGGGCATGAAGCCCTTAAGATATGATTTGATGTGTTTTGTGATTATTTGATATCCTATTATTTGTTGGATGTTTTCTTTGATTCCGTTTTGATGCTGGACTGTTGTAGGCACTGCATTTTTACATAATCCGATGACGAGCCTCGTATGGAGGCACTACTACCTGAAAATTTATGGAAGTTGCTGGAAACGAATGCCGAAAGGAAAGAAAACCTCCAAAATTAGCACATTGTCAGATTCAAACTCACTAGCTAGCCTCGGATTCTCTTAGTCAATTTCTGTTTCAAACCTTAGCATCGGGCTAAAACCCCTGCAGCCCATGAAAGCCTATAAAATCCATGCCCACACCAAGCACCACACGCCCAAGGCCCAAAAGACACCCTACACGCCCAAGCCTTCCCAAATAAAAAATCCCATGCAAAACACATGTTAAAAAACCCTTTAAATCACTTCCAAATTTTACAAGATATGAAATCCTATCCTCACCAAATTTAGAGATTTTGTTCCCTAAATAAATAAAGAAAATATCTTCCATATTGACTTGATTTATTTCCTTGCTTAGGAGATCCCTTGTCACTATAAATTGGAGATAAAATCACCAAGAGAAACCCTACACACACATACGACATTCACCAAATAGCCCTGAGACTCTTTTTCCCCCTTTCTCGACAACTCCTCAACAAACCAAAGAAACTCTCAACAAATGCCAAATAACTAGAAGCCAGCCAACTCAACAACAAACTAAGCCACAAACGGACACACACAAGCAGCCGAACAAAGCCACCATCATAAGAAACCTGCCACCGAAACCAAAAATGAAATACACAAACCAACCAAAAACACAAAGAGCCACGTGAAAACAAACACAACAAGCAACGAAACTGCCCCCACCAAAACAAAATCAAGCCAACAACATTTAGCCCCACCGACCAAGCAACAAATAACCACAAACAACCCCTACTGACTGAAACAAACAACAACACATAACCCTTCCACCAAGCAGCCTTTATCACCCTAAATCAACCACTAAACCAGAGCTAAGTATCGAAAATCTTTACCAAAAATAGTCCAGAAAATAGTCCAAAAATAGCCTAAAAACAGTCCGAAAAACAGTACAGAAATTAGTCCAAAAACAACCCAAAAAAGGGCAAAAATCACAGCCCAAACAACCAGAAAAATCGAAAATTAGTCCCAAAAATAGCAAAAACAGCATCCCAAAAATAGCAGAATAGTGAGCATAAATAGCGAACTAGCAAACCAGAAAAACACCAAGCTTTAATCATTTCGGTGACGACCCAACGCACTTCCGAGAAGCAACTTAAAAGGTAAGACTTGAGGGCACCCTTTACCCTATTTACTTTCGCATTTTATTTCGTTATTTATTTTTTATTTCATCGTTATCTTATCTCGTATTTATTTTGTTATTTATCTTTTTATTTATTTATTCGCTTTTATTGTCATTTTTATATTTCGCCTTTACTTTTGTTTATGTGTTGCTATATTATTTCGCATCTACTTTCATGTCTATTTTTATTTACATTACATTAACGATTATGTGGTATTATCCCTTGTGGTATTTTGAATGGCAACTCAGACATAAATTTCGTAGCCGAATCCGAATGGACGGTAGTACGGTTTGTACTTGGGATATAATTCCACGAAACACTTGGGAGATTCTCATATACACATGATTAACCCCCCTCTTTCTTTAGTGTTTATTTATTGGCGCTTTATTTTCTTTTGATTATTATATCGTACATCGTACTTCTTTATTTAATATGCTTTTATTATTTTTATTAATGTTTATTGGTATCCAAATGTGTGTTTATTTGAATTATCTTGCATGAACTACATAAGACTTAGTTATACCATTGTGTGAACCCATCCATTATACTGGCATAAGTAAGGGACTATTCTGAACCCAACAATTTGAGGTCTTCCTTTGCGAAAGTTGAGTGTGGCCTTAAATCATTTTCCAATTCACAATGGGTAGCGACTCCTTTATTCTTCGGTTTAGTCCCATGCGGGCTACTCCGCACTCTCTACGGGCTGTGAGCCCAACAATGTTGTGGTCGCCGAACATCATAGGCATAACGGTAAACCCCGCTTCGATCCTACAACTTTGATTATGGATATCTAGTTTTAGGAAACATCATGCCCAATTTCTATAAATATGGAGGCTTATGAAGATGGATTAATCTTGTGTCCTGCTTGTAGCATCCTGCCTCTGATAAGGTTTTATAGTTGTGGTATCAGAGCAAGGTTTAGCTGTCGTTGACTGTAGCTACAGCGTATCCGGTCTTCTGTGTAAATTTTCTGTTACGTATAGATTAAATAAGTCTCAGGTTTGAAAACTTGGTTTGATTTCTGGTATGTATGATGTGCAAAAGTTTTGATTTATATGGATGATTTGGATTGTCAGTACATGTTTGTATGCTATGAATATTTGTATGTATATGGTATACTAAGTTAAAAATATATGGTTTATATAGGTATATGTATAATTATGTATTATGAATTCAAGGTATTTAGGGGTACGAGTTATGTTATGATGTTGATAGTCTAGATTATGAATTGATATTTTCAATTATATTTTGAAAACTTGGTATTTTATTTTTGGCAATAAAGTATTTTGAAAAAAAAAAGGAAAAGAAAGAAATATTTTAGATATTTTATTTTTAGTTATAAAGGATAAAAAAATATTTCTGCATCGACTCTTGATTCAAGTTTTCATGTTTTGAGATTTATCAATAAGTATCCGTCGTAATGCTTGATAATATGTTTTCTTCTAAGCACTCGAAAATGATTTTGATGTTTTTAAAACTATAAAACTTGTTTTTTTTTATACGCTCGAAAATCTTTTTACGTCGCAGTGCTTGATGATTATTTATTTTTGACCCTCCATGGTGCTTATATATGTTTCGTTCTGACTTAGCTGGGGCGCTCGTTATGGGGTTCAGACCATTAAAAATAGATGGCCTACTACACTCTCGACATAGTTCATACACACTCTGGCTTGCATGTGCCATTGAATAGTGGACGCTCGATATGTATTTTGAAAAGTTTGCATCAAGATTTATTTTTGATTTTAACATATTTGGGTTTAGGGGAAAAACATGATTTCAAAAAGATTATATTTTGATTTTGTTATATTTTGATATTGTTTATGATATTATACAATATTATATGTTTTCGTCATGACGCTTGTACATGATTTTTTATGGTTTTATAAATTGATATGATATGTTTTCACCTTGGCGGTTGTATATGGTTTTGTCCAACTGCAGTGGACCAACCTGTTACCCTCTGTCAGAAGAAGATCGTTTCGTTCATTGTCCGATCTGTGAGCGCGATTTGGGTATTGATCGCTCGTTATGTTTCATCTAGTTGAGTTATGCTGGAAGCTTGAAACAGATTTATGATGATGGATTTTGGAATTGATTTTTTGTTTACAGTAAAAGAGTTTTTCAATTACGTTTTCAAGAAAGTTTTGAAAGAGACTGACTTACGTTTTCCATTTTAAATGATATCAGAAATTGGTAGATTTCAGACTATCAACATCATAAGAGCATGTATGATTTTATGTAACTTTTGGCTGTGATAGATGTATTTGTTGGTATAAAGGTTTATGTTTATTATAAGATTACATATGTAAGTTTCTAGTCAGTCACAGATCTTTTGGGTATTTTGATTATTATGTATACTATGTTGTTAGCCATACAAAATTGTATGTGTGATGAGATATACATATGTAAACTTTGATATTGAATTCGTTTACACATATGATATAGAATGACATAATGTGAAATGAATTTCCATTTTGGACGAAATAGATAGTATGAAATTCATATAAAGTTTCTGTTTTGATACTGTATTTGATTTCATGTAAAGAACATGTACTATGTTCCTCGTTTTGGATGATGCATGTGATTAGTTGCACGAAATCCATGTTCGACTTTCTTTTTCTGTCGATGGATGAGTTTGAAATAGTTTGAACGTGTTCCTATGAATGAGCGAGAATTGAAATGATAAGTTTGATGTGCTTTTGCTATGAATATGTTTAATTCGATGTGTTTTGTTTTGAAATAATATAGTTTGTACTAATGTATGAAATACATAACTTTTGGTAATGTGCGAAGTGAGATAACTTGTAAATATGGATAAGATTGTAATGTATCTATGTTCGGTTCCAAATGATCAGACATAAATGAATGGATGATTTAAAACCAATGTGAATATCAGAGGTTATAAAGTGTTTTTGCTAAGTTGTATTGGTATGTACGTATATGTGTAAGAATTTTGAAATTATATTTGCATATATATAAGAGAAGTGTGCTACGGTATGTGTGAATGCATAAGTTTTAAGATATTATAAGGTTATCGTGGTTAAAGAAAGTTAAAGAAAGTTTGTATTGGTATTGAAGTAAGTTGTTTTGGTTCTAAAGATAGTTATAAACCAAATAGAAGAAAGTTTATTGGATTTACCGATTTGATGTTATTTACAAGATGTTTACTTGTGATAAGTATTAATATGTGACTTCATGCTTCAACATTGAAATGGTTTCGATGTTATATGACATACTTTGTGATTTCGAATCTATGCTTCGTGTGCTTTGAATGTCTGGCCTTTATATTGACAATATATAAATATGTAAATATGAAAATTTGACATGGGTAAAGTATAAAGGATAATAGAAGGCCGATAATTCTAAAACTCATTATAACTTAATAATTGTGAAAAACTTCTAATCTGATTCACTTGTATGTTCTATTTGTAGTACTAGCATGTTTACTTACTGTGTTTTTATAACTCACACAAATAGTTTGCTAGTTTTACGGGTTGGTTACCAGATGGGTCAACCACTTCAGCTTTGGTAGTCTTGCTCGAGACGCGGATCACCCAAGCGGTAGTCACCCTCACATGTGTCCTGGGAGAAGTTTTAGAAGTTTAAGAAGTTTAGGATATTTGGTTTTTTTTTTATTGTCGTGCTAAGTACGCTGTTTGTATATATTAAGTAAATAAATGATGTTATGGGCATAGAGCCATTGAGTGTTGATAGATGATATGGGCACGATGCCCATAAGATATGATTTTGATGTGTTTGAGTGGACCTGAGTTCCTCTATTTGTTGGATGTTTTCTTAGATTCCGTTTTGATGCTAGACTGTGATCCAGGATGTCAAGTTTTAGGATACATCATTCCCAATTTTCTGTAAACATTGAGGCTTATGGAGATGGATTAATCTTGTCTCCTGTCGGTAGCATCCTGCCTCTGGCGGGGTGTTACAATAACATAGATCGTAAACCTCTAAGACTTTTCCCAAGACACTTACGAGGGTGACTACAATTTGGGTGATCCACGTCTCGAGCATGGCTTCCAAAGCTTAAACGATTGAACCATCTGGTTTCCAACTTGCAAAACTAGCTAACTAGTTTGATGTAAGCTATAAAACATAGAAAGTACCCACGCTCATATAATAAATTAAAAATACAAGTTAAATATATCAGAAACTTTTCAGGATTACTATTTTATTGCGAGCTTAAATTTATCAACTTTTTATTATCCTTTATTCTTTACACATGTCCTATTATATATATATACTCAATTTTTTTTCATTTATGTGTTAGTTTAACATCCAAAGCATAAAAGTAAAATTCGAACATATCTTGGAGTACGTCATTTAATATCGAATCCATATTTTAATTCGATTCAAACTTCCTTCAATTTTAAACATATTTTCTTCAGTTCTTAAGTCTTATGATAGATTAAATTCGTGACATATGCATTCATATATTTCAGTTCAGAAATAGCTCACTTCTCTTAAATTCATGCAAATCTAATTCCAGAATTCTTACTTGGATATGTCTAGCACTAGAAAGGCAAAGGAGAGGTGACTTTCCTTATTGGAATAGGAAAGAATCTCCTATTGATGGTGACATCTATCTAATTGGTATCTCATAAGGAAAAGATCTCCTAATTTAATATTGTGATTGGCTTTTGATTAGGAAAAGGATCTATGAGATTTCTTCTAATTAGGAAGGGATTTTACTTGATTTTAGCATGTGATAAATGCGTATATCCCTAATCTAGGAAGCCATGGGCGTGAGTCTTGGTCTATAGGGCGTGGGCTTGGTTTCTTGGGTAGGCTTTGGTATTTTGGGTTTGGTTTATGATTTGGTAAGTGATTTATGGGGATTTTGGGCCGAGGATAAGCTTTGAAACAGAGATCCAACAAGCATTCGAAGCTAAACAACTGGATTAAATCCAACAAAAATTCCATTTTCCAATTTCCAATCTTACCATTCCAACGTCCGTTTCGCGCGGCTTTCACAACTAAAGAGATAGTGTCTCCATACGAGACTCATCATTGGGCTGATATGTAAAAATGCAATGCCTACAAAGGGTAATCTCTTCTCGATCCATTGCATCACGTTCGAACGCTCCAAGAAATTTCGTTCGAACGCTCTTAGTATTTCTCAGTTTATTTTCATAGTATGTGGTCTGCTTAGGTTGCTTCTTATTTTGTGTGTTTCTTTTGTGTTCTAGATGTCTAAGAAGTCTGTTGCTTCCAAGAAACGTCATCGCAACTCTCTCCCTGGTGATCGCTTTTGCAGTCCTGCAGCTGCTAAGTTATTCAATGATCATTTCTCGCAACGCAGCCTGTTTTTGGAGCGCAACATATTGGCAGATGAGTTGCGTGACTCCGGGATTGTACCCTTGCTGATTAACCGTGGTTGGGGCCCTCTTTTATCTGGTTACACTGGACCATCTCCCCAGCTTGTCCATGAATTTTATTCCAACATGGAGGTAGTTTCCTCCACCTCATGCTCAGTGTATATTCGGGGCAGTTACCTGGATATTGATCCCTCTGTCTTATCTCGAGTTCTTGCTATCCCTGAGGTACCTTATACCCAGTTTCCCTGGTCTCCTACTGAAGGCCCTTCTGATCAACTTGTCATGGATGTTGCCACTGGACAACATCGTCCGTTTGTTGGGGGTACAATCATCTTTACTTCTTTGCTGCCCTCTTACCGTTTGCTCAACCGGATCGTGTGCCACAATCTTTGGCCGAAATCGCATGTGAACACTCAACCGATTGCCAGGATTACTTTTCTTTATGCTATTGAGCAGGGCCTCTCCATAGACATCCTCAGTGTGATCTTGCGTGAGATGATTCGCATTCGTAATGCCTCTTATGCCGCTCACACCCTTCTATATGGATGCCTTATTTTTCGTATTGTCTCGGCTCTGGTTCCAGATTTTGTGCATGATCCTCCTCTCCCTCTGCTCAAGCCAATGGGTCGTTGGACTGTATCTATGGGCGCTGCTCATCTCCCTGCTAATGATCGTGCTCCTACTCCAGCGGATCCGGCTCCTGCCTCGTCGGCCTTGGCTTCTGCCTCCTCCTCTGTCGCTGGTCTTTTGTCAGATTTCTACCAATGCATTCTGGATTCACAGGCCTCTATTCTTACTGAGCTTCGATTGCTTTCAGGTGGCCAGTCAGAGATCTGCTCCTCTGTACGCAAATTACAGGCTTAGTTTGCCCGTCATCTTGCGGACTGCCGTGCATGTTCTGATGACGAGGGATCATCTGCCAGTTCAGAGTCTGACTAGTTGCTTCTTTATCAGTTTCTTTTTATTGCGTTAGGCGGAGTCTGTTTGTTTTTGGGATCTTTGTTTTGTAGTCTGTTATGATGTTTTCTCTCCTTTTATGTTGACTATGAACTGTATTGCACACATTTGACGTATTTTAATGAAATAGTCTGTCTTGAATGTTCTTGCTTACTGTCTGTTACTCATGTTTGCTTTGTCATTTCGTGACAAAAAGGGGGAGTAAATGGTGATTTTGCAGAGTTCAGATTAAGGGGGAGACAAATGGTTTACCTGTTTATGTTATAATTGATAATCTCAATGCTTTTCACGGTATATTGTTGTTTGTGGATGCTTTCAGGTAAACAAGTTATTTGCTGTGGTGGCTTTATCTTTGAAGACTACTTGGTTAGGTTTTAGATCGAGTTCTATTGTAATAAGTCTCTTTCTTGATGGTGGACAGTTGGCTTTTTTATTTTTAGGTCTATTATTGTAGTATTTGTATTAGGTAGTGTTTTGTCACGGAATGCCAAAGAGGGAGATTGCTAGTTCCATTTTTATTGGCATGTGTCTGTTGGACAATTATGACCCATAGCGTCACTATTTATACATACCATAGTGTTGTTGTACAAATTAACTATGTGACAAAGAAGATTGCACTCTTATCATTTGTGAATAGATCACCAAGATGTATAAATGATAGGAGGTCCTTATGATTTGTTCCTGGATTGATAATGATATGAGACAGTATCAGTCCACGAAGGATAAATCATTAAATATCCCTAGTCAGAGTATTATCGAGATTGGACATCGATAAATACGTAAAAGACTAGTAATACACTTGTGCGCGTTGTGAGGGCACAAACGATATAGTTCTCATATATTTGGGTATAGGATACTCATGTAAGTGTAATAGGAGGTTGTGTTTTACCGATGGTACGGGAAACAACTTCGCTCTGGATAGACCCCCCTCAGAATTCCATTGGTAGTATGACTATGTGTCTATGGAAGTCCGAAATCAGGGTAGGTGTATTTGGTCTTAACCTGAGACTTGCACCGCTAATACTTGCGACAATCAATATACTTTGGTTTTGGTCATCCAGGGCTTTAACAGGTTCTGTGTACGCCTCTGCTGGGTATATTGAGAATCGTAGTGTGTTGGGTGTGATGTCGAGACGGAAGTGTCACTCCAGTCATATGGAGTTGATGATCGCGTAGGGATACAAAACTGGTTCTCTAAAGGGTTGCAACCATCGGGATAATATGACTTAGTCATGATTATCCTATAATAAAGAGACTACTTGCTCATCATCCGATATATGCTTCGTACGGGGCAGACATTTTACCAACCTCAGACCTTGTATGTAATCATCCGATACTGGATCGAAATGCGCAATACTACGTATACTACGCCTGATATAGATCTTATATTCCTGTAAGGATATTTCTAGAGAATTTGGTAGGCATGGCGCTTTGCTAGACGCCAACCTTGTCTTGTAAATCGGTATAAACGTAGTACTAGGTACTTACGTGTTCGGATAGTCCGACGACCCGAATTTACTGCCAACATATCCGGGGATTTCATGGGTCGCTTCCTGAAGATTCACCGATGATGTATGACTCGAACTTTTATTAATATGGGATTAATTAATGATGAGAGAGAAAAATAATCTGGATTAATTGTGGAGATATTTTATTTGGGATAAAATATCAATTAAAGAGAGATAACGATTAATTTGGAATTAATTGATAAATTAATATATTTGATATATTAAACGAAATGGATTTCGACGCGGAATTAAAATTAGATTTTAATTCGGGCGAACGAGTTAATTAGAATTAATTCGTTAGCGACATGAATAGTGATTTTGCTAGGCATAATCATTTAATTGCATCGCAACAGAAAATTCATTAATTTAGAATTAGCGAACCCGAGCCCGAGATTGTTTGCGAGCGCATTCGCATTTCGAATTCGAGTGTGGCACGTAAGTCAAATCAAGCATCAAATCATTAGTCACATCAAGCGTCAACTCACATGTCACTTTCAGTGATGTGACAAGTTGTCACTTGATTGATTGATGTGGTGGTTGGAGCCATAATGGCTTGACTTTTTGGAAAAGCAAATATTGGAAAATGAATTAGAAAATTTATTAAGTGTATTAGATACACTTTTCCTCTAACCAACAACACTTTCTTCTCTCCTTCTTCATCTTTCATTCACGCCCATTGTGGGCTGTTTTTTTCCCTCTCACTGGTTCATCAAAACCGTGAGCATGGAGAAGCAAAAGTCATGATTTTTTTGCAAAATCACAAGTGCTAGCACACATCGGAGTATTGCGTAGGTGATAGCGAAACCCATCCGTGAGCAAGGAATCACCAAATCAAGCTTGGAGCTCAAATGTTGATGATTGCCGAATCCATAGAGGAAGAAAAACAGAAACTATCGTGAGCTTCTCAAAGGGCTTAAAAGTTTTTGGTCGTCGCTGCGTCGCTCAACAGATCGATGTGAGTATTCCGCGACTTTCTCGATTGTATTCACATGTGTTTTTATGCTTTTGATTCGATCTATGGGACCGTAGAACTCCAATAATGGTATCAGAGCAGAGTAAAAGCATGAAATATGACTTAAGGTTAAAATTTGGGTAAAATGTATTTGAGCATGATTTTATGAAATTGGATGATTGAGTATGCTTAAATGTGTTTTAATTGAGGATTGATTGGATCAATTTGATGAAATGTTGTTTGGAATAATTTTCCCCAAATCACTTTGCTTGGGCGAGAGTTTAAAACCCTAAAATGTCTTGGAATTTTGATTTTTTGATTCATTGGATGAGTTAGAATCATGTTGGGTATATTGATTTAATGTTTAATTGGATTCAATTGGATTAGATTTGCAATTTGACAAATAAACCCTAAAGTCAAGACTTAAAGAGCATGTAATTGGGTTTGATTTTTGTTAAATGTGTTGGACATGATTTAATGTTAAAAAGCATGATTAATTGTACAAATTTGTGTTTTGGAAATATTGATTTGGGTAATTAATTGTGTAATACACTTTCTGTAATTAAATTGTGAAATTGGGTTTTTGTAATTTAATTATGTTGGACCTATTTTGTAAAATTGTGCTAGAAAGTTGTTTTTGGGCTTATTGGGCTTGGTTGTACCAAGATGGGTTTAGGCCAAATTGGTTGGATCCAATTGGGCCCAAAACCGCCTCCATAAAGCCCAAAAGCGACTAATGGACCTTTAAAGTTTAATTGGGCCTAATGGACCTAAATTGATTTCTAGGCTTATGGGGTATTCCTTGATTGGGCTTTGGTTACCGAAGCCCACGCCTTAAAGAAATTAATTAAAAGCCATTGGACTTTAATTAAATTAACGTTGGACGTTAATCGGGCTTTGAGACCCGTAACAATTAAATTGGAATTTAAATCTTTAAAGGTTCGTTAAATAAAATGTAGTATTTAATTTGGAATTAAATAGTGAATTAGTATTAAATACAAATTTACTTGGATTTAATTATGTAGTTTAATTTAATTCGAGAATCATACTTTGAGTACTTATTCGCAAAACGAGTTTGACTCGAGTAAAATCAAATCATTGTTTGAACATTGGATGATCATTAATTATCATATTAATTAATTCGATTAGATTGATTGATAGCATGCTTGTGTGAATACATGGTTGCGATGCATGAATAATGTATATCGGATGGATATTAGATGGGTGGAACAATTTTAGAAATTGTTGTAATAAATTTGGAATTTATTAATTGGACCTGCGTGTCCAGCCTTATTACCTTCTTACTCTTTGTATTCTCTTCTCACCTATTCCCCCCTCAATGTAAATGAGGTTTCTTTAGAAGTGTAGTGTAACGGGTAGAAGCAAATACTTGTGCTAGCGGGAGAGAGAAATGGAGAGATTTGATCTAGGATCAATGTGTAAAGTATCCATCTGCATATCATTATTTTTATATAACCGCTTTATTATGTGTTTAGAATGCATGTTTAAGGGTGTATGATGATGAGACCTTAACAAAGATAATAAATTGGTTTCCAATTTGCACGCGAAAAACCCTCAAAAATATTAAGCGCTTTTCCTTCCATTGAGTGATTCTTACTCAAGATCCGAGACTGGCATTGGCTTGTTGGCCAAAGTCAAGGCCTTTGTCCGTCGCGGATGTGTTTGAATCATGAAGGCTTTGTTCCATATTGGTGTCTTGTTCAAGTTGTGGTTTGTTGGCCAAGTCAAGACCACTTCTTGTCCATTGACATTATTATGAAGCTTTCCATGGTCAATGGGTCGCGCTTAACTGGGATCACTAAGATTGTTGTGCCAAAGCCAAGGCTTAGTTGATTCAGAGGAAAAAGTTAGGTATATATTGGATATTTGGCATATATAAGATATATGTTTCGGACTTGGATGTCCCCCTACTGGATCTAGGAATTGGATTGGATCCAATTGATCTTAGAGATCTACCTAGTTAATTATCATACAATTTTTTGGCCAACGTTTAGATTGTGTGACATTTAACGGGATCCTAGCCCACTAGGAAACACAGTTTCTCGAGTACTCGACATAGGGTTAGAGGCTCACCGAAAAATTATGGGAGGCAAGAATTGAATTTGTAATATTCGTTAATTACTTGCCATACGCGCTCAAACAAATATCATTCGTCAAATAAATTAAATGTTAGTTGGACTAATTTTTAAATCATTGTTTTAATAAACAGTTTGACTGTATTCAAACAATTAAAGTATAGTTGATTAATATAGTTGCACTATAATAATCACTATATTTAAAAGTACCAAAATCGTTGATTAAATAGTTGGACTGTTAGAATCAAGATACAATTAAAAGATTGACATTTAAAACATAATCCTAGGGAAAATGTATTTAAATGGTTTAATTTTCAAGTTGGGAATAATTTCAGGATGGTCCTGGAAACTTATAAGTTGCTTTATTTGATAAAATAACATATTAGGCCTAAGCCCGAAATTAAGCAAATAGTAGAGCATGATCTTTGGAAGATTCATGTGATGATAACTTTAGTACTTAATCCTTTAAGCTTGTCGCAGTAGACTCCTTAATTTCTTAATCAGAACTAAGGATTAGATCCTTAAAGTAGGATAAAGAAAATGAAGGATCTTCAAAAATCTATTTTTTGATCTTAGAAGTACTAAATTGCAATAACAACTCTTGGAGAGTTAATGACTATTCTCAATGAGATAAAGTCAAACTTTGCAATAAGGCAAGTAGCGCTAGTCACACCTTACTTCGATATTCTAGAAACCCGAGGCTTGGCCAAATGCTACTGGAATGTCGAAAATGGCAAAGGCAAAATCATTATAATCTTCTGGGAAGATAAATGACATATCCTAAAATGTCTGCCTAATTGTGGCAAACGAGATGACGGAAGCGTGACTACCGTTTGGACAAAGCAGACATGAAGGAATTGAAGACGAGCAAGGCTCTGACTTCAAATATATTTGTCATAAATATGTTCGCTACTAGTATTGAAATTGGATTTTAGATACTTAGTGTGGTACATAAATATATACTGATGTTCAGTATCTACTATGAGCAGGATATTGACTTCAGATTGAGATTAATCTGTGAATTGGAAACGGGACGGAAGTCGCTATTTCAACCGTAGATACCTAAATTTAGGAACTACCTTCGGGCGTGTACCAAATTTGGAAACTGTTATAATGTAACTAGTTTGATAGATACATTATCTCTATATTAGTGTTTAACCCGTTGCGGGTGAACCTTTATATCTAGAACACTAAAGTGTTTTATTTTATAAATATGATATTGAGATATACACATTAGATGTGAATAACAGTATTTATATTTTGAATATAAATAAATCTCAAACGTATAAAATGACAAACAAATAGCTCAAACTGATTTGATCAGGAGAAACATACTATGGCATTGTCGTCTTGGACAAAATCAAACAAGACTCGTATATCCGCACTTTTGAAGAGTGTGTACTAGGACTAATTTGATTCCATTCAAATAAAGTCTATGAATCTAGTTTATTTGGCAAAGTGCCTATAACACATTTACTTGGTAAAAGTGCAAATGCCACCGATCTGTTAGCCCTAGTTCATAGTGAAGTAAGTGGGCCCATGTCTAGCTAGGCTAGAGGTGGATATTAAAATATTCATGACCTTTACGGATGTGGCATCGCGTTATGGTTATGTGTTTCTATTGAAACACAAATCAGAAACTTTTAAAGTTTCGACACTAAATAGACAGACAGATCGGCTAAAGTATTAAACCATCGCGGTAAGACCGTAACGGAAAATACTTAAGCAATAAGTTTCTTATATACTTGAAATAGTATAGTATTCTTTCAATGAGGACTCCTCCCGGAACACGTCATTTTGACGGTGTGTCCGAACTGAGTAACCGAATTTTGTTGGACATGATAAGGTTAATCATGAGTCGCTCTGAGCAACCATTTCCTTCAACGGATAAGCATAAACAGTGCAGAACTTATTTTGAATACGGTTCCATAAAAATCTGTTTGACAGATTTCATATTAGATATGAACAGGAAAGAAACCGGGTTTTCTCATTCCTGAAAATTTGGGAATGCAAGGAATATGTTTGGATGATGCCAAACTAAAACCCAAATTGGATAAGTGTCAATTGTAGGTTATCCTAGGGATACCATAAGTATAAGTACTTATACAACTCACTAGAGAACAATTTAATTGTTGCTCGCCATGCGGTTTTCCTAAGAGGAATACCTATATGCAGTGGTAAGTGGGAGGATAGTAAAACTCGAAGAAAATCGGAGTAATACTATTCCTGGCACCGATTCCTAATGGAACACTAATAGTTCATCAATGATGAAACTATACCATTAATCTTCGAATACAAAAGAACCACGTATGTCGGGAGTCAGAAAACAACCTGGGTATGGGTTTTTGATCTCACCTCATAAAGATTTCTATCTTATTGAGGATTACTGACCAACTGACTACGGAGGCAGGCAGTGATACAAGGTATCGACTTCCTTTTATGGCAAGTAAGTACCATGAATCGAATTGGATTCCATGTATATCAATAAGTTTGGATACTAGTTGTTCTACCGCCAACCCGACATGTGCCTATTGTTATTATATAAGTCTTCAAGGAAGATATACATGGAAGGCAACATACCAACATATAAAGCTAGGCTTTTAGCGGAAATGTATCGCTATCAACATTATGTTGATTTTGATTCAACCTTTTAACTGTTGCCACGGTAAATCCATTTGGATAATGCTTGCCAAAGCTGCATTTTCATGTATATATGTCAGCGTAACGGGAAAATCACTTTCCTTAAACGGAAAACCTTTTGGAGGATGTTTACAACATCCTGACGGGTTTTGTCATATCAAAACTAGCAACAAGGTTTGCAGGTTATTCGATCCATGTTTGGATGAAGTAGGCATTAAGTTCTTAGATTATCGTTTTGATGTAATCATAATGGTCTATGATTTATTCAAAACGAAAGATTCTTGTGTATATAAGAGGGTTAGGGGGGAGCGCACTGACAATGGTTGTCCTATAAATAGTGATAATATATCATTTCTTGGAAATGATATTCCCATAAAACAAATCGGTGAAAGCTTGGCTTTCATAAATACTCTCCGAGAACTCGTACATGAAAAATATACGCGACCTGGTGTCTCATACGCTTTGAGCATATGGATTCCAAACGGACCATCCAAGTGATAGTCACTGGATTGATGTTAAGAAACATCCTTAGTATCTGAGAAACTAATGTTGTTTGTCTTAAACTATAGAGAAAGAAAACTTGAAAAGTGACTGGGACCACTACTGCAAGTTTCCTAAAACGATAATAACGACTATAAGTGTTGTTAGACAATTATGACCCATAGCGTCACTATTTGTACAATCATGATGTTGTTGTACAAATTAACTATGTGACAAAGGAGATTGCTATCTTATCATTTGTGATTAGATCACCTTAGATATATAAATGATAGGAGGTCCCTGTGATTAGTTCATGGATTGAGAATGATATGAGACAATATCAGTCCACAAAGGATTAATCATTAAAATATCCCTAGTCAGAGTATTATCGAGATTGGACATCGGTAATGCGTAAAAGACTAGTATTGCACTTGTGCACGTTGTGAGGGCATAACGGGCATAGTTCTCATATATTTAAGTATTGGATACTTATGCAAGTGTAGTAGGAGGTTGTGTTTCACCGATAGTACGGGAAACAGCTTCGCTCTGGATAGACCCCCTCGGAATCCATTGGTAGTATGACTATGTGTCTATGGGAGTCCGAAATCAGGGTAGGTGTATTTGGTCTTAACCTGAGACTTGCACCGCTAATACTTACGACAATCAATATACTTTGGTTGAGGTCGTCCAGGGCTTTAACCGGTTCTGTGTACGCCAATACTGTGTATATTGAGATTCGTAGAGTATTGGGTGTGATGTCAAGACGGAAGTATCACTCCAGTCATAGTGGAGATGATGTCACGTAGGATACGGTATTAGTGCTCTTAAGTGCTGCGCGGCCATCGGGATATTATGACTAGGTCATGTATATCCGATAATAGAGACTAGTTACCAGAAATCCGACATGTGCTTCGTACGGGGCAGACAAAACTCCAGCCCCAGGCCTAGCACGTGACCATCCGATACTAGATCGATATGCACTATACGATATATACTACGCCTGATACAGATCAATATATTCCTGTTAGGATATTTCCGGAGAATTGGGTAGGCATGGCGCTTTGCTAGAAGCCAACCTTGTCTTGTGAATCGGTAAAACGTAGTACTTGGTACGTACGTGTTCGGATAGTCCGATAACCGAATTTACTGCCAACATATCCGGAGATCTCATGGGTCGCTTCCCAATGATACACCGATGACGTATGACTCGCACTTTAATTAATCTGGGATTATTTGATGAGAGAGAAAATTAATCTGGGATTAATTACGGAGATATTTTATCTGGGATAAAGTATCGTCTAAAGAGAGAGAGAACGCGATTAATTTGGAATTAATCGGTAAAATAAATTTAATAGTTAAATTTTGATTTTTCTAATTAATTTATTCGAATGGGCTAAAATTAATATATCGGATATATTAATATGAATTGGATTTCATTACGAAATTAAAGTTGGACTTTAACGCGAACGAACGAATTAATTTAGAATTAATTCGTGAACGACGTTCGTAATATATTTGCGTCGCATCGATATTTAATTAAATTAGATTTAATTATTTAACGACGGAAGTTCGTTTAATCGGATTAAACGAAACCGAGCCGCGGCAAATGTTCGTAGAGATATTTGATTTTGAATTCAAATATGTGGGGCCCATGTGTGGTAGGTGTACCTACCACCCAACTACCTTGTTTTACTTTTGGAAAACCATTTACCCACACCTACCAAGTTTAGGGTAAAAGGTGAAATGGTTTTACCTAAAGTATATAAACAAAAGTCTCTCTCTACACTTAGTAATTATTATTATTCATTAGATGATGATTTTAGAAAACCCTAGACAACTCTATCTCTCTCCCATCTCCTTCATGTTCACGCCCAAAGGGCCAAAACTCACTGGTTTTGCTGTCCAAAACGTGAGCAGTGAAGGAAGCAGTTTTTGTGGATTTTGTGGCAAGATCCAAGTGCTAGTACACTTCTAAGAGGCATAAGAAGGTGTTAGGGAAACCCACCCACGAGCCGGGAATCATTAGACGAAGATTGGAGCTTGGATTCTTGAAGACTCAAAACTGAAATTTTTTAGCAGTGGGCGCACCTTGGAGGGCTGAAAAATGGTTTTGTTTGTCTTCAAATCGTCTCAACCGATCAATGTAAGTATTCCGCAACTTCTTTGATATGTATTTCACACATCTTCATGCTTGTTTGATGATCTTGGGACCTAGTATAAACCAACAATGGCATCAAGAGCCTAGGTTCAAGCATGAAATTTTTAGGGCTTAAAATTGGGTATTTTGATTTTGAGCATGATTTAATAAATTGGATGATTGAGTATGCTTAATACATGTTGTATTGAAGATTGATTGGATCAATTTCAAGAAATTATGTTTGGAACAAATTTTCCCCTAAATTTATGTGTTGGCCGAACATTAGGCATTTTGGAATCTTGGAATTTTTGATTTTGATTCATTGGATGAGTTGTAATGATGTTGGATGATGTTAATTTAAGATTGTTGAATGGATTTAATATTTGAATTGACAAAAATCCCCAAAATGCTTATGATGGCCGAATATAATATGCCCTTTAATGTCTTGGTATTTTGATTTTTGAACATTGGATGTGTATGAAATCATTCGGGAAGTTAATTCGATGTCGATTGTGTAATTAATTGGATTGAATTCAAATCGGACAAAAATATCTCCCTTGGCCGAGACTTGAAGCATGTGTAATGGGTTTGATTTTTCATTAATGTGTTGGACATGTGATGATGATGATGAAAAGCATGATTTATTGGACTAATTTGATGTTTTGGAAATATTGATTTGGGTGATTAATCATGATATACACTTTAGGTAATTAATTGGAAATTTGGAATTTGGTAATTTAATTAATTGGGCCTTAAAATTTGATTTGGGCTTTAAAGTTGTAAATGGGCTTATTGGGCTTTGTTGTACAAAGTTGGGTTTAGGCAAATTGGATTGGATCCAATTGGGCCCAAAACCACTTCCATAAAGCCCAAATGTGACTAATAAACCTTTAAAGTTTAATTGGGCCTAATGGGCCGAAATTGATTTCTTGGCTTATGGGTTACTCCTTGATTGGGCTTTGGTTGCCAAAGCCCATGCCTTAAAGAAATTAATTTAAAGCCCATTGGACTTGAATTAAATTGACGTTGGACGTTAATCGGGCTTTGAGACCCGTAACGATTAAATTTGGAATTTAAGTCGTAAAAGGTTTATTAATAAAGTGTAATATTTAATTTGGAATTAAATAGTGAATTAGTATTAAATACATATTAAATTGGATTTAATGTTGTAGTTTATTTAATTCGAGAATTCGTACTTTGAGTACTTATTCGCAAAAACGAGTTTGACTCGCGCAAAATCAAATCGTTGTTTGAACATTGGATGATCACTAATTATCAGATTAATTAATTTGATTAGATTGATTGATAACATGCTTGTGTGAATACATGGTTGTGATGAATGAATAATGTATATCGGATGGATATTAGGGGGTGGGGGCAATTTTGAAATTGTTGTAATAAATTCGATTTATTAAATTGGACCTGCGTGTCCAGCCTTATCACCTCTATTCTCTTTGTATTCTCTTCTCACCTATTCCCCTCAATGTAAATGAGGTTTCTTTAGAAGTGTAGTTTAACGGGTAGAAGTAATACAAGTGCTAGTTTGAGAGAGAAAGGGAGAGATTTGATCTAGGATCAATGTGTTAAGTATCCATCCGCATATCATTATTATTTATTTTCATATGCGCTTTATTATGTGTTTAGAATGCATGTTTAAGGGTGTATGATGATGAGACCTAAACAAAGATAATAAATTGGTAGCCAATTTGCACGCGAAAAACCCTTCAAATATCATGCGTTTTTCCTTCCATTGAGTGATTCTTACTCAAGATCCGAGACTGGCATTGGGTTGTTGGCCAAAGTCAAGCCCTTTGTCCGTCGAAGATGTGTTTGAATCACGAGAGTTTTGTTCTATATTGGTGTCTTGTCCAAGTTGTGGTTTGTTGGCCAAAGTCAAGACCACTTCTTGTCCATCGACATTGATTACGAAGCTTTCCATGGTCAATGGGTCGCGCTTGACTGGGATCATTAGGTTTGTTGTGCCAAAGCCAAGGCTTAGTTGATTCAGAGGAAAAAGGTTAGGTAATACATTGGATGTATTGGCATATATAAGATATGTTTAGGATTTGGATATCCGCCTACTGGATCTAGGAATTGGATTAGATCCAATTGATCTTTGAGATCTACCTAGTTAAATATCATACAATTTGTTGGCCAAAGTCAAGATTGTGTGTTATTTAACGGGATCCTAGCCCACTAGGAAACACGGTTTCCCGAGTACTCGACAGAGGGTTAGAGGCTCGCCGAAAAATAGTGGGAGGCAAGAATTGAATTTGCAATATTCGTTTAATTACTTGCCATACGCGCTCAACAAATTATTCGTCATATAAATTAAATGTTAGTTGGACTAATATTTAAATTGTTGTTTTAATAAGCAGTTGGACTGTATTATAGTTGATTATATAATTGGATTATAGTAATCAATATATTTGAATAATTAATTTCAATTTACAGTTGATTTTATAATTGGATTATAGTAATCAATGTAATTGAGGTTAATTGATTTAAATTATATTTGATTGTATAGTTGGACTATAATAATCAATATAATACATAGTACCACAAATCGTTGATTAAATAGTTGGACTATTAGAATCAAGATGAATGAAAGATTAGTGTTTAAAACATAATCCTAGGTGAAAATGTATTTAAACGACTATATTTTAAATTGGAATAATTTCAGGATGGTCCTGGAAATAAATAATAAGTTACTTTATTTGATAAAATAACCTATTATGCCTAAGCCAGGAATTAAGCAAATAGTAGAGCATAATCTTTGGAAGATTTATGTGATGATAACTTAAGTGCTTAATTCGATATACTTGTCATAAATCTATGATTAGATTTAAGAAGTATTAAAATTGCAATAAATAACTCTTGGAGGGTTAAAGACTATTCTCGAGGAGATAAAGTCAAACTTTGCAATTAGGTAAGTGGCGCAAGGCGCACCATACTTCAATATTCTAGAAACCCAAGGCTTGGCCAAAGGCTTCTGAAATATTTGAAAGGGCAAAGGCAAAATCATTATGATCTTCTGGGAAGATAAATGACATATCCTAAAGTGACTGCCGTTTGGATATGGCAGACACGAAGGAATTAAAGAAAGGGCAAGGCTCTGACTTTAAGAATGTTTGTCAATATTATGTCTATTACTAGTATTAAAATTGGATTTTAAAATACTTAGTATGGTACATAAAATATATGGATTGATGTTCAGAATCTGCTGTGAGCAGGATACTGACTTCAAGCTGAGATTAATCTGCGAATCGGAAACGGGACGAAAGTCGCTGTTTCGACCGTAGAGAATCCTAAGTTTAGGAACTACCTTTTGGGTATATACTTAAATTAGGAACTGTTATAATGTAACTAGTTTGACTAGAAACATTATCTTTATATCAGTGTTTAATCCGTTGCGGATAGACCTTTATATTCTAGAACACTAAAGTGTTTCATTATATAAAGAATGATTTGAGATAAACACATTAGATGTGAGTAACAGAATTTATATTTTGAATATAAATAAAATCTCAAACATATAAAATGACAAATATATAGCTCAAACTGATTTGATCAGTAGAGACTTATTTGTGGCATTGTTGTCTGGGACACAATTAAATAAGACTCGTATATCCACACTTTTGAAGAGTGGGTACTAGGACTGATTTGACTATTCAAATAAAGTCTACGAATCTAGTTTATTAGGTAAAGTACCTGAAACACTATTTACTTGGTAATAGTGAAAGTGCCACCGATCTGTTAGCCCTATTCATAGTGAAGTAAGTGGGCCCATATCTAGCAATGCTAGATGTGAATATGAATATTTCGTGACCTTAACGGATGTGGCATCACGTTATGGTTATGTGTTTCTTTTGAAGAACACAAATCGATAACTTTTGGAGTTTCGACACGAAGTGAACAAACAGATCGTCTAAAGTATTAAACCATCGCGGTAAGACCGTAATGAATGAAAATACTTAAGCAGTAAGTTTCAAACATACGTGAAAGAGTATAGTATTCTTTCAATGAGGACTCCTCCCGAGACACGTCAGTTTGACTGTGTGTCCGTACGGAGAAACCGAATTTTGTTGGACATGATAAGGTTAATCATGAGTCGTCTCTGAGCTACCATTTCCTTCAACGGATATGCATTAACAGTGCAATACTTATTTAGAATAAGGTTCCATATAAATCTGTTTGACAGATATCATATTAGATATGAACGGGAAAAGAAACCGGGTTTCTCATTCCTGATGATTTGGGTATGCTAGGCATATGTTTGGATGATACCAAACTAAAACCCAAATAGGATAAGTGCCAATTATAGGTTATCCTAGGGGAAACCATAAGTATAGTACTTATGCATCTCACGAGAGAACAATGTTATTGTTGCTCACCATGCGGTTTTCCTAAGAGGAATACCGATATGCAGTGGTAAGTGGGAGGATGGTATAACTCGATGAAAGTCGGAGTAATACTGTTCAAGGCACGAAGTCCTTAATGGAACACAGATAGTTCATCAAGGATGAAACTATACCATTAATCTTCGAATACACAAGAACCGCGTAGATCGGAGAGAATCAGAAAACAACCTGGGGTATGGGTTTCTGATCTCACCTCATAAAGATGTCAATCTTATTAAGGTAGACCAACCGACTACGTTTGAGGAAGTGATACAAGGTATCGACTCCCTTTTGTGGCAAAGTGCCATGAGTCCGAAGTGGATTCCATGTATACCAACTATGTTTAGACACTAGTTGATGTACCGTTAGGCATTGTGCCTATTGGTACTTAAAGTCTTCAAGGAAGACATACATGGATGGCAACATACCAACGTACAAAGCTAGGCTTTTAGCGAAAAGGTATCGTTATCAACATTGTGTTGATTACGGTTCAACCTTTTACATGTTGCCACGGTAAATCCATTTGGATAATGCTTGCTGAAATTGTACATTTATGAAATGTGTCAGTTAAAGATCAAAATCGCTTTCCTTAAACGGAAACCTTTTGGAGGATGTTTATAACATCCTGACGATTGTTGTACCTAAACCAGCAAACTAGGTTTGCGGGTTGTTCGATCCATGTTTGGGTTGAAGCAAGCATAATGTTCTTGGAGCTGACGTTTTGATGTAATCATAATGGTTTATGATTTAATTCAAAACGAAAATAATTCTTGTGTATATAAGGAGGTTAGTGGGAGCGCACTGACAATGAATGTCCTGTATAAAATAATGATAATATATGTCATTTCTTGGAAATGATATTCCCATAAAACAATCGGCGAAAGCTTGGCTTTCGAGATAATTCTCCGTAGAATTCTTAGGAGTAACAACCTTTATTCTAGGAATAAAGATCTATTGGGATAGATTTAAAGTTGTTAACACTCTCTGAGAAATTGTACATTTAAAATGTACGTGACCTGGTGTCTCATACGTTTTGCGTATGGAGACACAATCAGGCCAATCCGAGTGATAGTCACTGGATTGAAGTTGACAACATACTTAGTATCTTAGAGAACTAAGGATGTTGTCTTAAATGATGGAGAAGGAGAACTTGAAGTGACTGGGATCACTGCTGCAAGTTCCGAACCGATAAAACAACGGTGCTATAAAGTTTGAATACCGGAACAGTGAGCTGGAAATCTTCCAAGCAAGATACTGTTGCCAATAAACAACAAATGCGGATTATTGCTGCAGCTGAGGCAGCAATAGAAGCCATTTGGGTCGATAATAAATCTAATTAGATTAGATATAGTTCTGTTAGAGCTGAGCTAGGCGTCAGCACAGGCTAAAGAATTAATGGTCTCATCAACGATCCAGATATATACTTCGATATTCATCTGATTCGTTCGGATCATACATCGTGGCGATGTGATGATCGTATAAATCGCGTCAGACGATAATCATGTAAATCCGCTGACGAAAACCTTTTCTCAGCAATTTGAGCGAACCGTACATAGTTCGGGTGTTAGGCACTCGAGTGACTGGCTATAGGCCAAGTGGGAGATTGTTGGACAATTATGACCCATAGCGTCACTATTTGTACAGATCATGGTGTTGTTGTACAAATTAACTATGTGACAAAGGAGATTGCTATCTTATCATTTGTGATTAGATCACCTTAGATATATAAATGATAGGAGGTCCCTATGATTAGTTCCTGGATTGAGAATGATATGAGACAGTATCAGTCCACAAAGGATTAATCATTAAATATCCATAGTCAGAGTATTATCGAGATTGGACATCGGTAATGCGTAAAAGACTAGTATTGCACTTGTGCACGTTGTGAGGGCATAACGGGCATAGTTCTCATATATTTAAGTATTGGATACTTATGCAAGTGTAGTAGGAGGTTGTGTTTCACCGATAGTACGGGAAACAGCTTCGCTCTGGATAGACCCCCTCGGAATCCCATTGGGTAGTATGACTATGTGTCTATGGGAGTCCGAAATCAGGGTAGGTGTATTTGGTCTTAACCTGAGACTTGCACCGCTAATACTTACGACAATCAATATACTTTGGTTGAGGTCGTCCAGGGCTTTAACCGGTTCTGTGTACGCCAATACTGGGTATATTGAGAATCGTAGAGTATTGGGTGTGATGTCAAGACGGAAGTATCACTCCAGTCATAGTGGAGATGATGTCACGTAGGATACGGTATTAGTGCTCTTAAGTGTGCGGCCATCGGGATATTATGACTAGGTCATGTATATCCGATTATAGAGACTAGTTACCAGACATCCGACATGTGCTTCGTACGGGGCAGACACAACTCCAGCCCCAGGCCTAGCACGTGACCATCCGATCCGATACTAGATCGATATGCACTATACGATGTATACTACGCCTGATACAGATCAATATATTCCTGTAAGGATATTTCCGGAGAATTGGGTAGGCATGGCGCTTTGCTAGAAGCCAACCTTGTCTTGTGAATCGGTAAAACGTAGTACTTGGTACGTACGTGTTCGGATAGTCCGATAACCGAATTTACTGCCAACATATCCGGAGATCTCATGGGTCGCTTCCCAATGATACACCGATGACGTATGACTCGCACTTTAATTAATCTGGGATTATTTTGATGAGAGAGAAAATTAATCTGGGATTAATTACGGAGATATTTTATCTGGGATAAAGTATCGTCTAAAGAGAGAGAGAACGCGATTAATTTGGAATTAATCGGTAAAATAAATTTAATAGTTAAATTTGATTTTTCTATTTAATTTATTCGAATGGGCTAAAATTAATATATCGGATATATTAATATGAATTGGATTTCATTACGAAATTAAAGTTGGACTTAACGCGAACGAACGAATTAATTTAGAATTAATTCGTGACGACGTTCGTAATATATTTGCGTCGCATCGATATTTAATTAAATTAGATTTATTATTTAACGACGGAAGTTCGTTTAATCGGATTAAACAGAACCGAGCCGCGAAAATGTTCGTAGAGATATTTGAATTTTGAATTCAAATATGTGGGGCCCATGTGTGGTTGGTGTACCTACCACCCAACTACCTTGTTTTACTTTTGGAAAACCATTTACCCACACCTACCAAGTTTAGGGTAAAAGGTGAAATGGTTTTACCTAAAGTATATAAACAAAAAGTCTCTCTCTACACTATAGTAATTATTATTATTCATTAGATGATTTTAAAACCCTAGACAACTCTATCTCTCTCCCATCTCCTTCATCTTAACGCCCAAAAGGGCCAAAACTCATGGTTTGCTGTCCAAAAAACGTAAGCAGTGAGGAAGCAGTTTTTGTGGATTTTGTGGCAAGATCCAAGTGCTAGTACACTTCTAAGAGGCATACGAAGGTGTTAGGGAAACCCACCCACGAGCCGGGAATCATTAGACGAAGATTGGAGCTTGAAATCTTGGATTCTTGAAGACTCAAAACTGAAATTTTTTAGCAGTGGACTGCATGCAGTGGGCGCACCTTGGAGGGCTGAAAAATGGTTTTGTTTGTCTTCAAATCGTCTCAACCGATCAATGTAAGTATTCCGCAACTTCTTTGATATGTATTTCACACATCTTCATGCTTGTTTGATGATCTTGGGACCTAGTATAAAAAACAGTTGTACAAATTAACTAAGTGACAAAGGAGATTACACTCTTATCATTTATGATTAGATCAGCAAGATGTATAAATGATAAGAGGTCCTTATGATTTGTTCCTCGATTGAGAATGATATGAGACATATCAGTCCACGAAGGATAAATCATTAAATATCCCTAGTCAGAGTATTATCGAGATTTGACATCGATAAATACGTAAAAGACTAGTATTACACTTGTGCGCATTGTGAGGGCACAAACGGCATAGTTCTCATATATTTGGGTATATGATACTCATAAAAGTGTAATAGGAGGTTGTGTTTTACCGATGGTATGGGAAACAGCTTCGCTCTGGATAGACCCCCCTCGAAATTCCATTGGTAGAATGACTATGTGTCTATGGAAGTCCGAAATCAGAGTATGTGTATTTAGTCTAAACCTGAGACTTGCACCACTAACTTGCACAATCAATATACTTTGGTTTTGGTCGTCCAGGGCTTTAATAGGTTCTGTGTACGCCTCTACTGGTATATTGAGAATCATAGTGTGTTGGGTGTGATGTCGAGACGGAAGTGTCATTCCAGTCATATGGAGTTGATGATCGCGTAGGGATACAGAACTGGTTCTCTAAAGGGTTTGCAACCATCGGGATAATATGACTTGGTCATGATTATCCGATAATAAAGAGACTAGTTGCTCGTCATCCGATATATGCTTCGTACGAGGTGACACTGTACCAGCCCCAGGCCTTGCATGTGATCATCCGATACTGAATCGAAATACGCAATACTACGTACACTACGTCTGATATAGATCCTATATTATTGTAAGGATATTTCTAGAGAATTAGGTAGGCAAGGCGCTTTGCTAGAAGCCAACCTTGTCTTGTAAATCAGTATAAACGTAGTACTAGGTACTTACGTTTTCGGATAGTCCGATGACCCGAATTTATTGCCAACATATCAGCGGATCTCATGGGTCGCTTCCTGAAGATTCACCGATGACGTATGACTCACACTTTTATTAATCTGGGATTAATTAATGATGAGAGAGAAAATTAATATGGGAGTAATTGCGGAGATATTTTATCTGGGATAAAATATCAATTAAAGAGAGATAACGATTAATTTGGAATTAATCGATAAATTAATATATTCTATATATTAAACGAAATTGGATTTCGACGTGGAATTAAAATTAGATTTTAATTCAAGCGAACGAGTTAATTTACAATTAATTCGTTAGTGACGTGAATAGTGATTTTGCTAGGCATAATCATTTAATTACATCGCAACGGAAAATTCGTTAATTTGAAATTAGCGAACTCGAGCCCAGGATTGTTTGCGACCGCATTCGCATTTCGAATTCGAGTACGGCACACAAGTCAAATCAAGCGTCAAATCATTAGTCACATCACGCGTCAACTCACATGTCACTTTGAGTGATGTGACAAGTTGTCACTTGATTGATTGATGTGGTGGTTGAAGGCATTTATTGCTTGACTTTTTTGGAAAAAGGAAATTTGTACATGTTTATTTTTTTTCGGAAAACAAATACTAATACAATTTTTGTATCAATCAACACATCTCTCTCTCTTTCTATCATCTCTCTCTCTCTCGGCCATTTAGCCTCTTTTTCTTCTTCACTAGTTCTGGTTTCTGCCGAGAGCCAATGAAGAAAAGGGAAGCAAAAAGTCGTGATTTTATGGCAAAATCGGGAGTGCTAGCACACTACGAAGTCATGCGAAGGTGATAAGGAAATCCACCCATGAGCTTGGAATCATTTCGCGAAGCTTGGAGCTTGACGAAGGACCAACAATGGCCGATTCTTGGAAGCCTCTAACAGCCACTGCCGTGATAGTAAAGAGAAGGCAGAAACTTTTTTTCATTGCCGGCATCGTTCAATCGATCGATATGAGTATTCCCAACTCCCTCGTTCATTCACACATATGTTTTATGCTTGTTATTCGATCCTCGGGGCGTAGAACTCCAACAGTGTCCATGAAAAAATGAGTTCAATTGAGTTGTACTCTATCATGAATATCTTTGTGCAATTAGACTGGTTTCTGGCTGTTGTGCATCAGACATACGTTCGTGGTGCATTCGTTGCAGTGTTCGAACGGTTGGCGTTGGTGCTGCGTTCGTTATTCGGTTCGAACGTGTTGCGTTTGTTGGACAATTATGACCCATAGCGTCACTATTTGTACAGATCATGATGTTGTTGTACAAATTAAATATGTGACAAGGAGATTGCATTCTTATCATTTATGATTTGATCACCTAGATGTATAAATGATATGAGGTCTTTATGATTATTTCCTGGATTGAGATGATATGAGACAGTATCAGTCCACGAAGGATTAATCATTAAATATCCCTAGTCGTAGTATTATCAAGACTGGACTTCGATAATGCGGAATAAACTAGTATTACACTTGTGCGTGTTATGTGAGATCATTACGGCATAGTTCTCATATATTTGGGTATATGATACTCATGCAAGTGTAATAGGAGGTTGTTTTTTACCGATGGTACGGAAAATAGCTTCGCTCTGGATAGACCCCTCGGAATTCCATTAGTGTAAGACTATGTATCTATGGAAGTCTGAAATCAGGGTAGGTGTATTTGGTCTTAACCTGAGACTTGCACCGCTAATACTTGCGACAATCGGTATGCTTTAGTTTTGGTCGTCCAGGGCTTTAACCGATTCTGTGTACGCCTCTGCTAGGTATATTGAGAATCGTAGTGTATTGGGTGTGATGTCAAGACGGAAGTATCACTCCAGTCATAGTGGAGATGATGTCACGTGGGATACGGTACTAGTGCTCTTAAGTACTGCAGTCATCGGGATATTATGACTAGGTCGTGTATATCTCATAATAGAGACTAGTTACTAGACATCCGACATGTGCTTCGTACGGGGCAGACACAGTTCCAGCCCCAGTCCTAGCACGTGACATCCGATATTGGATCGCAATATGCAATACGCAATACTACGTATATTACGCCTGACATAGATTATATATTCCAGTAAGAAACTTTCTGGAGAATTGGGTAGGCACGGTGTTTTGCTAGAAGCCAACCATGTCTTGTAAATCGGTAAGCACGTGGTATGAGGTACGCACGTATTCGGATAATCCGATGACTGTATTTACTGCCGACATATCCAGGGATCTCTTGGGTCGCTTCCCAAAGATTCATCGATGACAGTTGATTTAATTAGAATTAATCTGGGATTAATTAAGAGAGATAATTAATCTGGGATTAATTAAGAGAGGGAAAATTAATCTGGGATTAATCGAGGTATTATTAATCTGGGATTAAATGTTTCGGAAGAGAGAGAACGGGATTAATTTGGAATTAATCGGTAAAATAAATTTAATAGTTAAATTTGATTTTTCTATTTAATTTATTCGTATGGGCTAAAATTAATATATTGGATATTAATATGAATTGGATTTCATTACGAAATTAAATTCGGACTTTAATACGACGAACGAATTAATTTTGAATTAATTTATAAACGACATTCATAATATATTTGCGAGGCATCGTTATTTAATTAAATTAGATTTAATTATTTAGTGACAAAGTTCGTTTAATCGGATTAAACGGAACCGAGCCGCGGTAAATGTTCGTAGAGACATTTGAATTTTGAATTCAAATGTGGGGCCCACTTCAAATGTGGTAGTTGGGAGGGTAGTTGGCATTTATGCCAAGCCACCCACCATCCAACTACCTTGGAATGGTTTTGGTGAAACCATTTACCCAACTACCTTGTTTAGGTAAAAGGGTAAATTGGTTTTACCTAAAATTCTTCTCTCTCTCTTCAATTATGTATGCATCACACTTTCTACCTACTTGGAACAAACCCTAGCTTTCTCTCTACAATGGGCGTGAATGGCCTCCTCTCTTCACTTTGATTTTGTGGCAAAATCACAAAGCTAGCACTTGGAGAAATCAACTAAGGTGATGGGAAACTACTTCAAGAGTTGGAATCATCACTTAAAGCTTGGATCTTGGAGATCTCTCTTCTCAAAATTTTAAAGCTCAAATCTGAATCATTGTAAGTATATTCTGCAACTTATTTTGAATTTATGAACATGTTTTCATGCTTATTAGATCCTTGGCATGTTCTAGGAACACTAACAATGGTATCAGAGCCAATTTTAAGCATGAAAATTTTAGGGTTCATGAGACTAAAATTTGGGGCTTTTATGTTTTAAACATGATTCTTTCAAATTATGCTTTGAGCATGCTTAGAATATATTAACTTAGAGTTGTGCATGATTAGATTTGAAACAAATCAAAATTTTAAAAAATTTAAGGTGGCTGAAAATTACATAGTACTGCAGTTTTTGATTTTTTGTAACATGAAATGATGTTTTAAATGCATGTTTAAATGTTGATTGTTGGTTTGATTGGATTGGAATCAAAGTCAATAATGTTTATGTTAAAATTAAAGAGCATGTTAAGCATGAAATGAAAATTTAGGATTCAATTTGTGTTGAGCATGAAATGATCTTTTTGGCTTCAATTTGTGTTGAGCATGAATTGATGGATTAAGCATGATTAATTAAGTTAATGGTATTTTGGAAATATTGAGTTTAATTAATTAATCATGGCTAATACACTTTAATTAAAGTAATTGTGATATTTGGAATATTATAATTATGTTAATAAGCCTTTAATTATGAATTGGCTAAAAGTGTGTATTTGGGCTTAATGGGCTTGTTTTGACTAA
Source organism: Zanthoxylum bungeanum (assembly GCA_019454045.1). Taxonomy (NCBI): domain Eukaryota; kingdom Viridiplantae; phylum Streptophyta; class Magnoliopsida; order Sapindales; family Rutaceae; genus Zanthoxylum; species Zanthoxylum bungeanum. Next base: position 80,359 of record SKCR01030828.1, read on the forward strand.
GTTTGATTTTGGACTTTTGGATTGGATCCAATTGAGCCCAAAACCAATTCCATAAAGTCCAAATACATCACTTGGCCCTTTAAAGAATTTAATTGGGCCTAATGGGCCTAAATTGATTTGTTGGCAATAGGGTGATTCCTATTGGGCCTTGGCATTTTGGTTTTGATCCATTATGGCCAAAGCCCATGCCTTAAGAATCAATTAAAAGCCCATTGAACTTTAATTGAAATGACATTGGATGTTATTGGGCTTTGAGACCCATTAAGATTGGATTTGGAATCCAAGTCTTTTAGGCTTAAAAGTAAGTGTATATATTTAATTTGGAATTAAATTGTATTAGTATTGAATACAAATAAATTGGATTTAAGTTGTAGTTCAATATAATTCAAGAATACTAACTTTGAGTATTTATTCTTAAACGAGTTTGACTCACGCAAATCAAATCGTTGTATGAACATTGTATGGTCATTAATTCAAGATTAATTAATTGGATTAGATTGATTGAATAACATGATTTGTATGAATACATGAATGTATTGCATGAATAATGTATATCAGATGGATATTAGAAGGGCGAGGGAAATTTTGGAAATTGTAATAAATTTAGAATTTATTTAAATTGGACCTGTGTGTCCAGTCTTTTATCTCATTTCTCATTGTATTTCTCTTCTCACCAATTCCCCTCAATGTAAATGAGGTTTCTTTATTGTATTTTGTAATTGGGTAGAAGTTAGAATAGTTCTAGTCGGGGAGAGGAAAGGGAGTGATTTGTTCTAGGAACAATTTGTGACATATCCATCCGTATATCATTATTAATTTATTTATTTATACGCGCCTTATTATGTATTTAGAATGCATGTTTAAGGGTATATGATGATGAGACCTTAACAAAGATAATAAATTGGTTGCCAATTTGCACGCGAAAAACCCTCAAAACATATTAAGCGTTTTTCCTTCCGTTGAGTGATTCTTACTCAAGATCCAAAGTTGGTATTGGTTTGTTGGCCAAAGTCAAGACCTTTGTCAATTGCGGATGTGTTTGAATCATGAGAGTTTTGTTCCATATCGGTGTCTTGTCCAAGTCGTGATTTGTTGGCCAAATTCAAGATCACTTCTTGTCCATCGACATTGATTACGAAGCTTTCCATGTCAATGGGTTCCGCTTAATTGGGATCATTAAGTTTGTGTGTGCCAAAACCAAGGTTAGTTGATTCAGAGGAAAAAGGTTAGGTAATATATTTGATATATTGGCATATATAAGATATATTATTCAGACTTGGATGTCCACCTACTGGATCTAGGAATTGGATGGGATCCAATTGATTTTAAGAGATCTACCTAGTTAAGTATCATACAATTTGTTGGCTAAAGTCAAGATTGTGTGTTATTTAACGGGATCCTAGCCACTAGGAAACTAGGTTTCCCGAGTACTCCACGAAGGTTAGAGGCTCGGTGAAAAATAGTGGGAGGCAAGAATTAAATTTGCAATATTCGTTTAGATACTTGCCATACGCGCTCAATCAATATCATTCGTCAAATAAATTAAATGTTAGTTGGACTAATATTTAATTGTTGTTTTAATTAACAGTTGGACTGTATTCAAACTACTTCATTTTAGTTGATTATATAATTGGATTATAGTAATCAATATATTTGAATTTTACCTCTCATTTATATTTGATTATATAATTGGATTATAGTAATCAATATATTTGGATTTTACTAATCATGTATAATGATTATATAATTGGATTATAGTAATCATATATATTTGATTTTAACTAATAAAATTGTAATAAGTTATATAGTTAGACTATAGTAATCATTACATTAAATTGTACCTGAAATCGTTGATTAAATAGTTGGACTATTAGAATCAAGATTAAAATGAAAGATTAATGTTTAAAACATATCCTAGGGAAAATGTGTTTAAACGACTTTAATTTTCAAACATGGAATAAATTTCAGGATAGTCCTGAAACTAAGAAGTTACTTTATTTGATAAAATAACATCTTAGGCCTAAGTCCGGAGTTAAGAAAATAGTAGAGCATGATCTTTAGAAGATTCATGTGATGATAACTTTAATGTTTAATCCATTATGCTTGCCATAATGACTCCTTAATTTCCTAATCAGAACTAAGGATTAGATCCTTAAAGTATGATGAAGAAATTGAAAGATCTTCATAGATCTATATTCTTAGATCTTAGAATATTAAGTGCAATAAACAACTCTTGGAGAGTTAATGACTATTCTCAAGGAGCCAAGCCAAAGTTTGCAATAAGGCAAGTAGCGCAAGGCGCATCTTACTTCAATATTCTAGAAGGCCAAGGCTTGGCCAAAGACTTGTGGATTTGAAAAAGGGCAAAGGCAAAATCATTATAATCTTCTAGGAAGATAAATGACATATCCCAAGATGTCTGCCTAAATTGTGGCAAACGAGGTCATTGAAGCATGACTGCCGTATGGACAAAGCAGACATGAAGGAATTGAAGACGAGCAAGGCTCTGACTTCAAGTATGTTTGTCATAAATATATTCACTACTAGTATTAAAATTGGATTTTAAATACTTAGTGTGATACATAAATATGCATTGATGTGCAGAATCTGTTGTGAGCAGGATAGTGACTTCACTGAGATTAATATGCGAATCAGAAACGGGACGACAGTCGCTGTTTCGACCGTAGATACCTAAATTTAGGAACTACCATTTGGGTGTGTACTTAAATTAGGAAACTGTTATAATGTAACTAGTTTGACTAGAAACATTATCTCGATTCGAGTATAACTCGTTGCGTGTACCTCCTTATATTCTAGAACACTAAAGTGTTTTATTAAATAAAGATGATATTGAGATAAACACATTAGATGTGAATGACAGTGTTTATATTTTGAATATGAATAAATCTCAAACATATGACATGACAAACTAATAGCTCAACTGATTTGATCGGAAGAAACTTAGTTGTGGCAGTACTGTCTGGGACACATTAAACAAGAATCGTATATCCACACTTTTGAAGAGTGGGTACTAGGACATATTTGATTCCACTCAAATAAAGTCTACGAATCTAGTTTATTAGGTAAAGTACCTAAAATACCTTTTACTTGGTGAAAGTGCAAGAACCACCGATCCGGTTAGCCCTATTTATAGTGAAGCAAATGGGCTCATGTCTAGCTAGGCTAGAGGTGAATATGAATGTTTCGTGACCTTACAGATGTGGCATCGCATTATGGTATATGTTTCTTTTGAAACACAAATCAGAAACTTTTAGAGTTTCGACACGAAAGAGACGAACAGATCGGCTAAAGTATTAAAACATCACGGTTTGACCATGATGAAAATACTTAAGCAGTAAGTTTCTCATATACTTGAAAGAGTATAGTATTCTTTCACTGAGGACTCCTCCCGGAACACGTCAGTTTGACGTGTGCCGAACGAAGGAGAAAACCGAATTTTGTTGGACATGATAAGGTTAATCATGAGTCGCTCTGAGCTACCATTTTCCTTCAAAGGGATAAGCATTAACAGTGCAATACTTATTTTGAATAAGGTTCCATGAAAATCTGTTAGACAGAATTTCATATTAGATATGAACAGGAAAGAAACTGGGCTTTCTCACTCCTGATGATTTGGGAATGCTAGGCATATGTTTGGATGATACCAAACTAGAACCCAAATTGGATAAGTGCCAAATTGTAGGTTGTCCTAAGGAAACCAAAGTATAGTACTTATATAACTCACTAGAGAACTATGTAATTGTTGCTCACCATGTGGTTTTCCTAAGAGGAATACCGATATGCAGTGGAAAGTTGGAGGATAGTAAAACTCGATGAAAATCGGAGTTATACTGTTCAAGGCACCAAGTCCTTAATGGAACAAAAACAGTTCATCAAGGATTAAACTGTACCAGAATCTTTGAATACACAAGAACCGCGTAGGTCGGAGAGAGTCAGAAAACAACCTGGGGTATGGATTTTTGATCTACCTCATAAAGATGTCAATCTTATTGAGGATATGAACTGACTACGTGTGAGGAAGTGATACAAGGTATCGACTCCATATTATGGCAAAGTTCCATGAGTCCGAAATGGATTCCATTTATAACAACTATGTTTGGACACTAGTTGTTGTACCATAAGGCATTGTGCCTATTGGTACTATATACGTCTTCAGGGAAGACATTACTCCAACGTACTAAGCTAGGCTTGTAGCGAAAAGGTATCGTTATCAACATTATGTTGATTACAATGAAACCTTTTACCTGTTGCCATGGATAAATCCATTTGGATGATGCTTGCTGACGCTGCATGTTTCATTCATGAAATATAGCAGCTGAACGTCAAAATCGCTTTCCTTAAACGGAAACCTTTTTAGAGGATATTTATAACATCCTGACGGTTTTTTCGTACCAAAACTAGCAAATAAGATTTGCAGGTTATTTGATCCATGTATGGATAGAAGTAAGCATTGGGTCTTGGAACTATCGTTTTGATGTAATCATAATGGTGTATGATTTGATTCAAAACGAATATGATTCTTGTGTATATAAGGAGGTTAGTGGGAGCGCACTGAAAGTGACTGTCCTAAATGATGATGATATGTCATTTCTTAGAAATGATATTCCCATATTATAATCGGTGAAAGCTTGGCTTTCATGAAAAATCTCTGTAGAATTCTTGGGAGAAAAAACATTTATTCTAGGAATAAAGATCTAATGGGATAGATTTAAAGTTGTTAACACTCTCTGAGAACACGTACATTGAAAAATGTATGTGACCTGGTGTCTCATACGCTTTGAGCATATGGAGTCACAAACGGGTCAATCCAAGTGATAGTCACTGGATTGATATTAAGAACATCTGTTAGTATCTTATAGAACTAAAGATGATGTCTTAAACTATGGAGAAGGAGAACTTGAAGTGACTGGGATCACTGCTGTAAGTTTTCTAACCGATAAAAACAACGGTACAATACAGTTTGAATAACGGAACAGTGAGCTGGAAATCTTCCAAGCAAGATACTATTACCGAATAAACAACAAATGCGGGTCATTGTTGCGGCTGAGGCAGCAATAGAAGCCATCTGGGTCATTAACAATCTAATTAGATTAGATATAGTTCTGTTAGTAGCTGAGCTAGGCTTTAGCGCAGACTAAAGAATTAATGGTCTCATCAACGATCTAGGTATATACTTCGACTATTCATCTGATTCGTTCCGATCATACATCGTGGTGATGTGATGATCAAATAAATTGTATCAGACGATAATCATACAAATCCGCTGACGAAAGCCTTTCCTCAGCAGTTTGAGCGAACCGTATATAGTTCGGGTGTAAGACACTCGAGTGACTGGCTATAGGCCAAGTGGGAGATTGTTGGATAATTATGACCCATAGCGTCACTATTTGTCTAGATCATGGTGTTGTTGTACAAATTAACTATGTGACAAGGAGATTGCACTCTTATCATTTGTGATTAGATCACCTAGATGTATAAATGATAGGAGGTCCTTATGATTAGTTCCTGGATTGAGATGATATGAGACAGTATCAGTCCACGAAGGATTAATCATTAAATATCACTAGTCGTAGTATTATCGAGACTGGACATCGATAATACGGAATAGACTAGTATTACACTTGTGCGTGTTATGTGAGATCATAACGGCATAGTTCTCATATATTTGGGTATAGGATACTCATGCAAGTGTAATAGGAGGTTGTGTTTTACCGATGGTACGGAAAATAGCTTCGCTCTGGATAGACCCTCGGAATTCCATTGGTGGTATGACTATGTGTCTATGGAAGTCCGAAATCAGGGTAGGTGTATTTGGTCTTAACCTGAGACTTGCACCGCTAATACTTGCGACAATCGGTTTGCTTTAGTTTAGGTCATCCAGGGCTTTAACCGGTTCTGTGTACGCCTCTGTTAGGTATATTGAGAATCGTAGTGTATTGGGTGTGATGTCAAGACGGAAGTATCACTCCAGTCATAGTGGAGATGATGTCACGTGGGATACGGTACTAGTGCTCTTAAGTACTGCAGTCATCGGGATATTATGACTATGTCGTGTATATCCGATAATAGAGACTAGTTACTAGACATCCGACATGTGCTTCGTACGGGGCAGACACAGTTCCAGCCCTAGGCCTAGCACGTGACATCTGATACTGGATTGCAATACGCAATACTACGTATACTACGCCTGACATAGATTATATATTCCAGTAAGAAACTTTCTGGAGAATTGGGTAGGCACGGTATTTTGCTAGAAGCCAACCATGTCTTGTAAATCGATAAGCACATGGTACCAGGTATGCACGTATTCGGATAATCGATGACCAATATTTACTGCCAACATATCCAGGGATCTCTTGGGTCGCTTCCCAAATATTCAACAGATAATAATCTGGGATTAATTAAGAGAGAGAAAATTAATCTGGGATTAATTGAGGTATTATTTAATCTGGGATTAAATGTGTTCGGAAGAGAGGAACGGGATTAATTTGGAATTAATCGGTAAAATAAATTTATAGTTAAATTTGATTTTTCTATTTAACTTATTCGTATTGGCTAAAATTAATATATTGGATATATTAATATGAATTGGATTTCATTACGGAATTAAAGTCGGACTTTAATACGAACGAACGAATTAATTTAGAATTAATTCATAAACGACATTCGTAATATATTTACGAGGCATCGTTATTTAATTAAATTAGATTTAATTATTTAGCGACGAAAATTCGTTTAATCGGATTAAACGGAACCGAGCCGCGGCAAATGTTCGTAGAGACAATTGAATTTTGAATTCAAATATGGGGCCCACTTCACATGTGGTAGTTGGGAGGGTAGTTGGCATTTATGCCAAGCCACCCACCATCCAACTACCTTGGAATGGTTTTGGTGAAACCATTTACCCAACTACCTTGTTTAGGTAAAAAGGTAAATTGGTTTTACCTAAAACTCTTCTCTCTCTCTTCACTTGTGTATGCATCACACTTCTAACATACTTGGAACAAAAACCCTAGCTTTCTCTCTACAATGGGCGTGAATGGCCTCCTCTCTTCACTTTGATTTTGTGGCAAAATCAACAAAGCTAGCACTTGGAGAAATCAACTAAGGTGATAGGGAAACTACTTCAAGAGTTGGAATCATCACTTAAAGCTTGGATCTTGGAGATATCTTCTCAAAATTTTAAAGCTCAAATCCGTTCATTGTAAGTATATTTCGCAACTTATTTTGAATTTATGAACATGTTTTCATGCTTATTAGATCATTGGCATGTTCTAGGAACACTAACAGTGTTAGTGGCACGTTCTTTATTGGGTTCGAACATGAACATTCCAGAGAGCAAACGTTCGAGTCACGTTCTTGTTGGGTTCGAACGGGATCTTTTCAGAGAGCATCCATTCGTTGTGTGTTCGATTTGCGTTCGAACGAGTCTTCACAGAAAGGGCGCATTCGTGTTTCGTTTGAGTAACCATTCGAACGCGACTGCGATCTGAACGCGATTTTCAGCCTTTTCAACTTCCAAAACCCTAAATATAAACCCTACCTATAAATACAACCCTTAGCCGCCTTGCCCATTTGTTGAAACACAAACCCTTTGAGCCAAAATCCTTCAAAGCTTTCAACCTTATTTGATTCCACCATTGAAGACTTCTTATCTCATTGTCTTCTTCATTGATGGTGTGAATGATTCTTTGATAAACCTTCAACACAACTTAACCCAAATTCCCTAAGCCTTTAGAGTTCTTTAGGAGGAAGTTTGGTAGTTGGAGTTCCGGCGTCATTGGTGATAAAATCTACTCAGAGACTTCAGAGGTTCTGAAGAAAACCGTGGGTCGCAGGCTTGAGGAGTTGCCTTGAGTTCTTGCAGTATTGAGGTACTTGAGTCGGTGGAGTTTCCACTATAGGTCTTGACCATCGCTATAAGTTTTTCTCTATATAGTGGATTCGGGTGGTAGCCTTTACCCGGAGTGGGTTTTTACTGGCAAGAGTTTTCCACTTCGTCACCAAAATCATTGTGTTGAATTTTGTGTGGTTTGATTTATTTTGCTGCTTTAATTCCTATTATTGTTTTAATATTTTGCAGCATAATTTTATTTGATTGTTATTGTAGTTGCCTGTTAATTTATCCATAATAGCAGTAACATGACTTGTCCTGCTTATTGTTTGTAATTCCGCATAGGGTCAGAACTTAGGATAACCCCGTATTTTCACTCTAGATGTCTTCAAGAGTGCAATGATGAGCTGAATTTATAGAACCTGAAAAAGGGTGAGTAAAAATAGCACTAGTACCTGCCAATGACCATTATTAGCCAAACAGTAAAATATATCATGAAAGTCAAAGAGTCTGATCATGTCTGAGAAAATAAAAGAAAATCACAAAACAAATCACAATTATTAGATAAATACAAAAAGATAATAATATTTACAGGAAGTAATGGCTTGATTGACATCTATGCCAGGACAAGCTTCTCATCCAATTTTCTTATAAATTGGCAAACATGGTCTTTTAAAGTCAGATCTCGAGACTTAATTGTTGTCTTTCTTTTCGAAATTGTGTATATAATATGTGAATTGTGTGATGTACATATCCACTGGGATGCGTCTCAAGAGTCAATGATATGTTATCCAAAGACTTCTTACTCAAGTCATCCCAAATGAATTTAATTTTATCTTCACGGTTATCAGACATCATTCCTAAAGAATGACAACGAGTATTACATGTCATGCGTGCATATTTATAGAAAACACCCATTCTTTTAGCTCTTCTTTTCTTAGCATAGGTGTTTCTTCCTAAACAAGGCAGATATGAAATAAAAGAGTTAGAGGACTCACCTGCCAATCAGACCCGTGCATCAATTAACCAACGAATGTCATTAGGAATACCTTTGATCATCAGAAGTCTCATTCGTTTCATGCGAGCTTTGTAGACTTTCATCAGAGAGTTTTGAGGGAGAGAATGAAATTACTTGTGAAGATTTGCGAGAATGTCTTCCATCATGTCTGTGACTTATGATACTCATACAATGATCAAAAAGTTATCCAATACAATAATAATAATAATAATAATAATAATAATAATAATAATAATAATAATAATAATAATAATAATATTTACATGTTTTTCATATTCCAAGTGTAAGAAAACTCTCTTCAGAATTAAAAAAATGAATAAGAAAAATAAAACACATTCACATCTCTTCTTCGTGTATAACAAAACACATTCACATCTTATCTTCGTGTATAAATACACATGTTTGCTTGCACCACACCACAAAAGCTTGAAAGAGTTTTTAAGTGCATTAGGGGGAAAAAGTAAGCATACGTCCAATGGCAATGTCTCCTTCCATTATACCATCAACCTTCATTACTTCTGTAAATGGTTTCAAATGTCTTCCATTTGCAACAAATAGAGCAACCATCAGAAAATGTGTACACAAAAGTATCCAATGTGTTGCTTCTACTGCTAGCACCCAACTTGATAATTCAACAGTTGCTAGGCGATCAGGAAACTACCAGCCTACAATTTGGGACAATGATTTTCTGCAGTCATTGACTAGCCACTATACGGTATTGATCATCGTCATCATCATCGTCAGATTTTTATTATTATTATTATTATTCAATGGTTTGATTATATATAACTGAAATTACATTCTGCAGGGGGAAACATACAGAAGACAGGTAGAAAAGCTGAAGGGAGAAGTAAAGACAATGATTAACAATGTGACCAATCCACTGGATCAACTTGAGCTGATTGATACCTTGCAAAGACTTGGATTGGCTTATCATTTTGATACTGAGATAAGCAGCATATTGCACAATATCTACAACAATAAAGATGATGAATGGAAAAAAGATAATCTATATGCAACCTCTTTAGAATTTAGACTCCTCAGACAACATGGTTATCATATTTCTCAAGGTACGTACTGATGAAGGAATTCCACCTTATTTAAACATCATAACACATCATAAATAAAAATAAAAATAAGTTGTTTTTGCATGAATGCAGAAGAGGTTTTTAATAGCTTTAAGGACAAGACGGGCAGTTTCAAGCTGTTTTTCTTGTGATGATATCAAGGCAATGCTCAGCTTTTATGAGGCCTCATACTACAGCACAGAAGAAGAAGAAAGAAACACATGGAAGAAGCTTGGCAATTCACTACTAAACATCTTAAAGACTTTAACAATAAGTGTGTGGATCTGAATGTAGCAGCAGAGGAAGTAAGGGATGCGTTGGAGCTTCCTCTACATTGGAAGACGCCAAGACTAGAGACAAGGAGGTTCATAGATTTTTATGAGAGGAGAAAGGACAAGAACCACATCTTACTCCAGCTTGCAAAGTTGGATTTCAACATTGTGCAGGGAATTTACCATGAAGAACTTAAAGAATTGTCAAGGTATAGTAACTTTAATTTCTTTGCCCTTTATTAATGACCCAAAATTTTTGAGTTTTTTTTAGAAGTTTGAAGAAGATTTTATCAATTTTTTCCTTTGAAGTTGGTGGAAGAATACTGGCCTTGGAGAAAAACTGAGCTTTGCCAGGGACAGGCTGGTAGCATCATACGTATGGTCTATCGGGATAGCTTTCAAGCCTCAGTTATCGTTCTGCAGGAAGATACTTACGGAGGTCTTTGTTCTATGTACAGTAATTGACGATATTTACGATGTCTATGGTACCATTCCTGAACTTGAGCTCTTCACTAAAGCTGTTGAGAGGTTAGTGGTGATAATTAAATTCCCTTTCAATGAAAGCTATGAAAATCTGAAAACAACTTTGATTATCATTTTTTGTTTTATTTGTCAGGTGGGATATTAAAGCAATGAAAACGCTTCCAGATTACATGAAAATATGTTTTCTTACTCTTTTTAACGCTGTCAATGAAATGGCTTTCGACATTCTAAGAGAACAGGGTTCAGATGTTGTGATGAATATAAAGGAAACGGTAACATATCAATTCTCCTGTTGTATGTAGGATATTGTCATTACGTAATTCAGAAAAATAAAATTTGTAATTACTTGGTGCTATATATGACATGTGCATCAGTGGGTAGCTTTATTACAAGCTTACATGGTGGAGGCAAAATGGTATCAGAATCAGAATACACCAAAGCTGGAAGAGTATATGAAGAATGGATGGATAACAATAGGAGGGCTGACACTTTCACTTAATGCATACCTGTCTGCGACAAATCCAATCATAGAGGAAGAATTGGAATTTCGGAGCTATCCGGATATTTAAAGTTGTTATGCAAGATAGGGCGACTTCAGAATGATTTGGGAACTTCATCTGTATATATAACCCCTATTTCCTATCTTTTATTAGATACACAATAATATTATTTTAAGAATTAATTGTGTTTTTTTTCAATAATTCTTCAGGACGAATTAAAGAGAGGAGATGTTCCAAAATCAATCCAGTGTTACATGAATGAAACTGGGGTCTCCGAAAAAGAAGGTCGTGAACACATCAAGGAATTGATGAGACAGATATGGAAGAAGGTGAACCTCTACAGAGTTAATAAAGATTCGGATTCCTTATCTCAAACTACAATTGAATTGCTATCGAATTATGCGAGAACATCCCATTTTATGTATCAAAATGGAGATCATGGACATGGTGTTCGAGAAAAAGAGACTATAGATGTACCTTTATCATTGATTTTTCAACCCATTCCGTTAGAAGAGAAAGAAATGGTTTTCACATCATCTCACGGTACTAATTACTAAAGACTAAGGAATATGATAGATGTAACGGACAAACTTCATGTTGCTTCAGAATAAGAGGTCCATTACTTTATACATGCTCATTCCAGTTTCTACAGTCTTGATATATATATGCTTTATAAATAAAGTATAATATATATTTTGTAATAAATACATTATCTGTATAAATAAAATGGTTTAGATATTTTGACAATATTTATGCAATAATGATTCATGCACAAAAACGTACACAAATACTTACACATAACACACTAAAAAAATAATATATTAATTATAGGACTAAAAGACATTTAGTAGTGATATACATAAAAAAAAATACAAAAAAAATACATATATACACAAAAATATAATTTATTACAAGACAAAAATATATTTTTGTCTTTTAATGTTTTTTATGAGATTTTTTTGTACATTCATCATTTTTGAAAATCATTTAACTACAAGTCAAAAGTAATTTTTCATAACATTTTTATGTGCATTATTATGTACATACATCATTTTGCATTCTATGTGTTGAATAAGACATTTTTAATCATATTACAGTTCATAATTGATAAATGGAGCTGGGCACTATGTTTATGTTTAAACCGTTGCAACCTCATTGTATGATTTGTCTTGATCATTTATAAATTAACTGATGTAGTTTGTCTGCATTGAACTAGATCACAAATGGGATTTAATTAAACTCGAAATGACAGTCGGAGATTTATTAAATTTTACAGGCACTGATTTACTTCAATCTCAATCTTGAATCACGATAACTTCATGTGTATGAATATTATTTTATTCGAGTTACCAAGATGAGATTTAAATGAAAGTTAATATTTTCACTATTTTCGGTTAAATAAATTTTTGGTATTCAATTAATGTTTTTAAATAATAAAAATTCTTATGGTATTTCATTAAGATTAAAATGATTTTTTAAAGAGGGTATCCAAATCTAATGGTATTTAATCAGAACTTTAAACAAAAAGTAAAAAGTCTTATGGTATTGAAAAACTTACTTATTCTGAAGTATTTTTTTATGTGTAAATATGTGAAACTTTTAATGTAAAGTATAAATATCAAATCCAATAAAAAATTTTACCCTAACCTATCAGACTTTAGACGTGAAATTTTTTTGGCTGTTAGAGAAGTAAAGATGGACATACATGTTACCTTTTCGTGAACAAGATACTTCCTTATTAGTAATTTCTTATTTTTTTCAACTTGCATAGTACAGTTTCTCTTTCTTTCATATAGGAAAAAAGCCAAAATTTAAGTTCATTTTTTCTTTGTGAAAACAGATTCAAACGCATTATACTGAAACCAAAGTTAAGCAAACAATTGTCATGAATGCTACCACTGTTGAAATATTAAAAAATATTTATTTCAGTATTTTATTTTTGATATTTTTAAAAGTACTTGTTTATTTGTTGATTAAAAAATAAAAATTAATTAAAGTAAATTCGAATTCTAGCTTAGATCTGTGTGTTTTCTGCAAATTTAATTAAGATTAATTTTGGCTTAAATGTATTTGGGGTTTTCCTTTGAAATGTATATATTAATTAGCTTGTGTTTATAATAGAAGATGATTTTTTAAAACTCGATGGTGTAGTTTGTTGTAATACACCGCCAGAGGCAGGATACTACCGATAGGAGAAAAGATTATCCCATATTCATAAGCCTCCAATTTTTTAAAAAAATGGACATGACGCGCCCTAAAAATCAATATTCTAGATCACAATCCAGTACCGCAAAAAAAACTGAACAACTATCAAACCTACAAATAGGACCTCCGGTCCAAACTCAAACAACAAATTCTCATAATCGATTTACAAGGCTCCATGCCCAAATCAAAACATTCAACACAACACTTAACAATACACATATATAATGGTGTGTTTAATTAAAAAAAAAAAAAAAACAAGAATGTCATAATTTACTAAACCATAAGGCTCTTCCCAAGACTCTAGAATGGGTGACTACAGCTTAAGTAATCCATCGTCTCGAGCAAGATGTCCAAGCCAAAGTGGATGACTGATCAGGTTGCCAACCTGCAAAACTAACAACTGTATTGGCATGAACTATAAAACTATAACACCTCGGTAATCTTGACGACTATTACGTTATGGGACATATGATACATGATATAAATTATGTTCGAACATGTATACACTCTTGAAATGATTTTTGGGACATTCGGTAAATTTCTCGCAGTTCCGATACGGAATTCATCGCAAGATTAAATCCGGACAGCCTATGGTATTTGAGCCGTAATATTTTCATACAATCTTCGATTTTTATGAACTTTATATCTTCGGAAAGATACGACCGAGGCCTACAACTTCCACGTAGGATATTTTACCAAGTTCGAATCAAAAGAAGGTTAAAATTTGAGATTTTCATGACTGCTATAATAATTATGGCATTATACGAGAATTGGGTGATATGGCCTCACCCTAGCATCTCATTTGCAAACAAAAATCAGCCTTATGCCCTATAAATAAAACAATATTCATCCATCCCCTTCTCAAGCCAAAGGCAACATGAAATGCCTCCCTCTCTCTTAGAAAAGAAAGTCATTTTCTTTCTTCATTTTTCATCATTTTGGAGTAATAAGTGATGGTGCCAAGATTCCTCTCATGCAAAGTAAGCTCCCTATCCTTTTTCCATATGTTAGTTCCATTTTTATTGGCATGTGTCCGTGACAAAATGAGTTCAATTGAGTTGTAATGAGTCTTGAAGATCTCGGAGCAATTGGACAACATGAGATAGAGATTTCATAATGACGTTTACTCCTTTTCATATTTCAGAAGATTTAGAGCTGCAATTTACATGAGGTTAGTTGCATTGGAAATTAGATTCGAAGACAATCGCGTACATATAAAGAACTCATGATTTGGCCAAGAGATGAGAAAATTACAAGCGTTTTAAGTTACACCTGAAAACCAGTCAGCGACTGCGTTCGTGTGGCGTTCGTACTTGAGTTCGAACGTTTTCGAGGCAGAAACTTTGCGTTTGAGTTGCGTTTTAAGTGCGGTCGAATGACCCTTCGTAAGTAGGTTATCTTATACACGTTTTTAAGCCAAATAAGACTAGGAAACCCTTTTCCTTTGCCCTATCTATATAAAGAAACATTGAGCCACCTTCCCTAATGGTTGAAACTCTTTTTCCTTGAGCCAAAATCTCTCAAAGCTTTCAACCTTCTTGATTCCACCATTGAAGACTTCTATGTCTTATTGTCTTCTTCATTAATGGTGTGAATCCATCTTTGATAAACCTTCAACACAACTTAACCCAAAATCATATTCCTTCAGAGTTCTTTAGGAGGAAGTTTGGTAGTCGGTGTTCTGGCGTCAGAGGTGATACAATCTACTCAGAGACTTCAGAGGTTCAGAAGAAAACTATGGGTCATGGACTTGAGGAGTTGCCTTGAGTTCTTGCAGTATTGAGGTACTTGAGTCGGTGGAGTTGCCACCATAGGTCTTGACCATCGATGTAAGTTTTTCTCTATATAGTGGATTCGGGTGGTAGCCTATACCCGAAGTGGTTTTTTTACTCGCAAGAGTTTACCACTTCGTCACCAAAATTATTGTGTTGATTTTGTGTGATTGATTTAATTTTCTGCAAATTTATTTTCACTTTGAATTGATATTGTGGATTTTATGATTGTCTTAATTTTTCCATAGTAGTAGTAATCATGACTTGTCTTGTTTATTGTGTTAAATTCCGTATAGGGTCAGAACTTAGGATAACCCCATATTTTCAATTGGTATCAGAGCCTGAACTCTATCCTTGACCCACTAGCTATGGAATGTAGTCAACCCTTAAATTGTCCGCCATTTTTTAATAAGAATAAACTTCCTGGGTATCAAAAGCCCAAAAATATAGCGATGAAGATCATGAAGGAAGTTGTTCATGGTTCGTCTAGTGATGAGGATACCCTCACGGATCATGATTTGGCCTTGTTTGCTAAAAGGTTTAAGAAATTTCTTAAGCTTAAAAAAAGTGGCCATAACAGTAACAGGGATTGGGAGGATGAGCCTAGAGAGAGTAGGCTTAGCAGGAGAGAGTCTAGGGAAGATAGGGATAGTAGATCACGTGGTGTCCAGTGCCATGAATGTGAAGGATATGGGCACGTTAGATCTGAGTGTCCAACATACCTTAGGGCTAAACGCAAGAAAGTCATGGTAGCATCCCTTAGTGATTCTGAAGGTGATGATTCTCCTAAAAGCAATTATATTGCTTTTACTGCTATTGCTTTTACTGCTAGTGTGACAGATGAGAGAGAGATTATTGTTAATGATGCTGATTCGAAAATCTCTCTCGATGAGTTTATAGATGAAGAAAGTCTTCAAGTAGCTTATATTGAAATGTTTAATGAGATTTTAGCTATTAAGAAGACCAATATAGAGGTCAGTAAAAGGCTGAAAATTGTAGAGCTAGAAAAGAATGAAGCTCAAGCTAAATTTGAGAAAAGTCTTTTGATGGTTTATGACCTAGGGAGAGGAATAGAGGCCTAGTTGATAGGGTCCAAATTTTAGAGACTGAGCTTGAAGATGCTAGAACTCAGTTGTCTGCTTTTTCTAGTGGAAATAAAAAGGTGGACCGGATGTTTGGTATTAGTTCTGAGCCTAACTGTGATAAGGCTTCTTCATCCAGAGTTGTGTCTGTCTCAGCTAAACATGACCTAGGTAAGAAACCTGCTGTTTTTAGTCATGTGACTCCTCCTGTTGTTCCTCGTCTTGTGCCCCAACCTCAATCTAAAGGTGTTATGGGTAAACCTCGATCTCATCCCACTACAAAAATTATGCCCTTTAGCGACGAAACTAATCGACGTAAAAATCCTAAATTTCGACGCAAATATAAATTAGCGTCGAATAAATTAGACGCAAAAATTGGACACTGAAACATCGACGAGAATAATATTTAGCGTCGAAACACAGATATTCGACGCTAAAAAGTACCATTTTACGTCCAATTTATTTCGACGCTAAATAAAATTTTCTGACACTATATGTCAGATATTGCGACGAAATAATGTGATGCCAAAAGTTAGACTTTTAGCATCGTTTAGTTTCGACGCTAAAGTATATTAAAAAAATAATATTTGTATACTTACAGCGGTGATTTTTTACTATTAGCGTCAAATATTTCAACGCCAAAACCATATTTAGCGTCGACTAGTTTGACGAAAATAGTCAAAAAAATATGTTTTTTAAAAAAAATATTAATTTACTGCTTTTTGGTCTAAAATAATTAATTTAATATTTTATTTATTTGAAAAATAAATTCCTAAAATTATGAAATATTTTAAAAATTATATATTAATTTTTTTTTTACAAAAATACATATTATTAAAATTATTTGTTCAAAATATTTATACAAATGGATATAAAATTTATTGTTATTGTGATGGGGGACGCTCGAGCCCGATGCACCCTAACTGAGTAAGGCCTCCAATATCTGGCGGAAAACCAACATTTGATGTTCGAACTGCTCCATCTTATTCTCGTGGTCCACCTTGACTTTTTGTAGCTCCTCCTTAGTTTTCTTCAGCTCGCCTCGGGTGGTGACTAGCTGGTCTTCAGTGGTGGTTAGGCGGTCTTGGGTGGTGGCTAGCCGGTCTTAGGTGGTGACTAACTGGTCTCGAATAGAGGAGGCCTTGTCCGAATTAACAGTATTGCGTGTAGATGACGTCGGCTTTTTACGAGTGCCAAGGCCAACGTTGTAAGCTGTCTGATTGTTGAAAACTAATTGCGACAACTGCTCATCTGGTATCGAGTCGGACCCTGTCTCTTGAGTTTGATGTTGGAGTTCCATCATTTCGTTTTGTTTAAAAAATAATTTAATGTTAGAATTTGAAAAAAAAAAATTAACATATATAATAATAAATATTTTATTTTAAAAACTGAAACTTACATAGCAGTGTTCGGCTTCTTCATTTATCCATTTGTTTTTCTCATTGTAATGCGTCACTCGGAAAAAATCTAGAATTGATTTCACCTCACCTGTGCTACTCTGTTAAAAACAGAAAATAAATTCAGTATTATTCCACATTAGTAAAAAACAATGAACTGTTAATTTTTACGTTAGGATATATTTACCTCAGAATGTTCGGCACGATGTTGGATAAATGGATTCGAACCTCCATGGTGGTTAAAACACAAGTGACTTCGATTTTTCGCATTTACGTGACATTTATCCTGCATTTAACAACACTGTAAGTACCGAACACAAAGACAATTATAAATTTCCGTTTATTTTAAAATTTACCTCGTGTTTCTTGATAGACCAAAGTGTTAGTGTTCCTAGAACATGCCAAGGATCTAATAAGTAAGAAAAGGTGTTCATAAATTCATTATAAGTTGCGGAATTACTTACATTGAATGGATTTGAGCTTTTAAAATTTTTGAGAATAAGATCTCCAAGATGCTTCCTTTGTTGATTCCAAGCTTCGAGTTGTGAATGAAGATCTCCAAGATCCAACCTTTGTGTTGATTCCAAGTTTTGAGTTGTTTCCCTATCACCTTTGTTGATTCCTTGAAGTGCTAGCTAACTTGATTTTGCCACAAAATCAAAGAGATGAAGTGGAGAAGCTCACGCCCATGGCCATGTGTGCTAGGGTTTGTGTTTTGAGATGTGTTACCAAAATGAGAGAGAGAGAGATGCCTTTTGGTAAAAACCAATTTACCCTTTTCACCTAAACAAGGTGGTTGGGTAAATGGTTTCACCAAAACCATTCCAATGTGGTTGGAAAGTAAATGGTTTGGCATAAATGTCAACTACCCTCTCAACTACCACATGTGAAGTGGGCCCCACATTTGAATTCAAAATTCAAATGTCTCCACGAACATTTACCGCGGTTCGGATCCGTTTATCCGATTAAACGAACTTTCGTCACTAAATAATTAAATCTAATTTAATTAAATAACGATGCCTCCCAAATATATATTACGAACGTCGTTTACGAATTAATTCTAAATTAATTAGTTCGTTCGTATTAAAGTCTGACTTTAATTTCGTAATGAAATCCAATTCATATTAATATATCTGATATATTAATTTTAGCCCATACGAATAAATTAAATAGAAAAATAAAATTTAACTATCAAATTTATTTTACCGATTAATTCCAAATTAATCACGTTCTCTCTCTTCCGAAAACATTTAATCCCAGATTAAATAAAGCTTCAAAAATCCCAGATTAATTTTCTCTCTCTTAATTAATCCCAGATTAATTCTAATCGAGTCAACTATCATCGGTGAATCTTTGGGAAGCGACCCAAGAGACCTCTGGATATGTTGGCATTAAATTCGGTTATCGGACTATCCGATAAGTGAGTACCTCGTACCACGTGCTTACCGATTTACAAGACATGGTAGGCTTCTAGCAAAGCACCGTGCCTACCCAATTCTCCAGAAATATTCTTACTGGAATATATATAATCTATATCAGGCGTAGTATACATAGTATTGCGTATAACGATCCTGTATCGGATGTCACGTGCAAGGCCTGAGGCTGGAATAGTGTCTGCCCCATACGAAGCACATATCGGATATCAAGCAACTAGTCTCTTTGAATCGGATAACCATGACCTTGTCATATTATCCCGATGGTTGCAACACAATAGAGAACTAGTTCTGAATCCATGAGTGATCATCATCTCCATATGTCTGAAGTGATACTTCCGTCTTGACATCACATCCAATACACTATGATTCTCAATAAACCCAATAGAGGCGTACACATAACTTGTTAAAGCCCTGGACTACCAAAACAAAAGTTTACTGATTGTCGCAAGTACTAGCGATGCAAGTCACGGGTTAAGACCAAATACACCTACCCTGAAGCGGACTCCCATAGACACATATACATACTTCCAATGGGGTTCTGCGGGGTCTATCCAGAGCGAAGCTGTTTTCCATACCATCGGTAAAACACAACCTCCTATCGCACTTGCATAAGTATCCAATACTTAAACATATGAGAACTATGCCGTTATTCCCTCATAACGCGCACAAGTGCAATACTAGTCTATTCCGCATTATCGATGTCCAGTCTCGATAATACTACGACTAGGGATATTTAATGATTGAACCTTTATGGATTGATACTTTCTCATATCATCTCAATCCGGAACTAATTATAAGGACTTTTACCATTTATTATCAAAGTAAATAAATTACAAAAAGGTAAAAGGTAATTTCATTACTACATAGTTAATTTTGTACAAAAACACAATGTCTTTTACAAATAGTGACGCTATGGGTCATAATTGTCTAACACAAAGCTCACATAAGAATGTCCAGTCTTGCTCCTCTATAAAATCAGGCTTATGTTGTGGAGTATCTGAAGGTCCATGTTCGTCGAATATTAGTTTTAGGACTTTTGTCCTATAATCCTTATAACTTTTCCCCATGTGGTAGTCAATATACTGTTGGACATTCACTTTGGTCAGATCGAAGTCGAACCACTCCTACAGGAATAGCAACCAAGTAAAATAAGTATAAAATAAAAATTTTAACTAACAAACAATATCGAAAACTTAATACCGTACGAAAACTCACAAGTAGTGAAGAGAATAGCTGGTTGATTTTCATCTCCCATGGTATATTTCTCCAAGAAACATAGTTTTAGGGAGCTTCAAACCGAGCTGTAGATCCGATGGCTGTAGTAAACGTTGAATTATGTTGTCCGACTTGACTTTGTCCATCATCTGATATCTCAATCCGGATACGGTCATGAGCCTTAACGTGCTTAGCCAACCCCAGGCCACGGGTGCGTCCTCAACCCTTCGCTGCACTGGACTCACATGTGCTAGCAGAGACTCCATCAAGGCCAGTTGTCCTTGCTGATGTAGATGGGGTCACATTAGCACGTCTGCGATTGCTCGGTGCCATCTACAAAAACACACAAAATACTGAAACATGAAAAGCTAACTTGAAACAATTTATATTATTATTCAGTTAGTCCACATAACTTGAAACAAGCAAGAGAAATATAGATTCTAACACCAGTAACAACTTAGGAACTACCTGAATACAAGAAGATGAAGTAATAAACCCAATTGGCCAATTGAACTCTTCTAAACCAATGCACAACAGTAGCAACTAATATACTAAAACTGGCCTAGCTAACAGCTAATGCATATATAGATTCTATATAGACCCAAGTCAAATCATCATCATCATAATGAGAATACAAATACATGTTAGTCCACATATCAAAATCCAATTACTAAACTAACAATACTCTGCTCATATTTAGCAACTACAATTAACACATATATCAAATAATTGATTATCAAATGTCCAAGAATATACAACAAAACCTCCCAAATTTCATAATCAATCACTAAATAATTTTTCAACTATACACATTTGAAACTCAAACTAAACCTACAGCTCCATTAGACTACCCACCCAAACATGCAAAACCCCAATTGGCCAAATTATCCTAAAATAGTAACCATTAACCAAGACCGAGACCAATTACCAGAACAGCAGTAAAATGCTGCTGTTCTAGACCAGATAGTTATTGGCATGCAACGTGATCATGGTTTGAATTGCTGAGACTTCAGTCATATTAAAACTAGTCCATTTTTCATGAGATACTTAATGGCATGCAAAGTACATTATCTCAAAACTCCTCCCTCTTGGTCAAAACACAACACAAGCCATACAAGCTTCAAACATATTAATTAACATCAATTTTTCTCAAGCCTCTCACCAAGTAAAATCCTCAACGGCCGAACTCCCTTATTCTCACAAAGCTTCAAAATCCTATAATAACCATAATATACAATCATAAATAAACTTCCAACATAATTCACTTTCAACCACCATAACCAAAAACTCAACCAAGGAACACCCCCCCCCATTCCATAGCCAAAAATTGGTGATAGCCTTAGTGATACCCATTTTCATATTAAATTACCAAATAAAGCTTGAATCACTAAAAAAAAGAAGTATTTCTAAGTTAATTAACTCAGAAAAAGCAAGACATTAAAGACTTACCTTGAAGTGCCCCCCCCCCCCCCCCCCCCCCCCCCCCCCCCGAATTCTTCTAACTCACGATGATGAAGGAAAATTATAGGCTAAGTTTCCTTTAATTCTTTTGTACAAAATGAGCTCAATTAGGGAAGCACGAATTCCTTCTTTAAAGCAGAGAATAATGAGAGGAAACCGAAATTAGGGATTTTAATAACATTTAGCGTCGAATTGGTTTCATTTTAGCGTCGAATATTTCGACGCTAAAAAAATAGCGGTACTTAATGAAATTTTTTGGAGGAATATAAAATTTTTACCTTTAGCGTCCAAATATTTCAATCGACACTAAAGGTTAATTTTAGCGTCGACATTATATTTCGATGCTAAATGTCATTATTTTAGCATCTATTTATTATTTCGACGCTAAAGCGTATGATAAATTATTTTAATAATAACAAAAAATAACATATTTCAATCGACGTACATGACAACAACAACACCAATCATACATGATATTAGTAATTCAAAACAACAATCAAATTTATAATAATAGTACAAATTATTCAAGCATCACGTCATATACTAACTAGATTAGCCACTATTATCTTCAGTATTTGAGGATTTGTGACTTCATTCGAAGTCATGTTCAGTGTCAAATTCTTCTTCAATTGCTACTTCCACGCTAATTTCAGAATGATGAATTTTCTCAACGTCTGCATTATCTTGAGTTAATGTGATATTTTCAGGAACGGTGACATTTGGTACATGAAATATCTGTTCAGGAACTTCAAAGTTGTCAGAGACTTCTTGTGTATCACCTGATATTTCAACATTATCTTTCTCATGTGTGTCCCAAATGCCCCTATGTTGTAACTTTTCTACCACCATCCATCTATTTCCTAACTTTCGATCAGATATATATATCACTGACCGTGCTGGAAGATATCATAGATCTGCACCCCCGACTCTAGATTTTTGGCTTGGTTGACAGTAAGTAAGATGTAACGCCCCAAGACCACCAGATATTTACGTACAGGGAAATGCCCTTAAGCGTAAGATTTTACGTATGGGAGGACAGCAATACATACGCCCCCATGCGCCAGATATACAGATACATAGACCCGATCGGCGGTTCGGTTCGATTCCGAACCGGAACCGAACTGCCCGATTCTGGTTCCACACTAGATATGGAACCGAAACCGGAACCGAACCGAACCTTTCGGTTCCAGTTCCGGTTCCTGTTCCGGTTCCATTCATTTTTTTCTTTATTAAAAATAAAAAATTTAGATTGATAAATCAATAAAATTTAAAATTATGAATTTTAATTTATATAATACACTTGCATTACATAATTACATTAAATTAGAAATAAAATTCTTATCTAAAAAATAAAATAAAGTTATTATATAAATTCAAACTGATTCTAACACCCCGTTCGGTTAGGGTAGGAACCCTAATCGAACCGGTTGGAACCGGAACCGTCCGGTTCCAACCGGTTCTGTTCCGGTTCCGAACTGGAACCTTGGTCGGGTCTATAAATACATATTTCTAGATACAAATTTTCAGATATAGATTTTACATAAATAAATTTTCAGAAATGGGTTTCCATAAACAGATTTTTCAGAAGAGATGAGTTTTATAAAGAGTTTTCAAAAAGGGTTTTCCGAAAGTTTAGTTTTCTAATAAGAATAGATTTCAAAAAATAATATTTTCTAAGAGGATTTCGATTTTTTGAACCATGAATTTTTAGAAAGATTTAGTTTTTGTTTTAATTGTCCACTAACTAGATCGTGCAAACGATCTAATCCCTTACTCCCAGTTTTCTTGTTTTACAGGTATAACCGGAGGACGAGCTCGAGAGGACGGATACTGATGCAGTCACTAGAGGGTTTGAGTACACCAGGTCGAGTCAGAGCTGCATTACAGTCAGAGTCTAGGTAAAGTCATACATGTTGTATAGTTGGGATTGTGTATGTTATTGTGTTAAATGTGTTCATTATCAGAATTGTAATATGAATTATTGTTGAGTACATAAAATGAGTATTTGAGATGCATTCCATGTTATCAAGTTGGGTTATGGTCCTTATGCATGAGTTTACGTATGAGATAAGATTAGTAGCGTTGAGCAGAGTGAGAAGGTCAGAGGCTCATGGGGATAGTACGGCCAATTCTCTACCAGTAGCATCTCCTGGAGGGGGATGTTACTGAAAACCAGTAAGTATCCACACACACTACAATCGAACAAGATTGAAAATTTTAAATACAATACCTATGAACATATATACATATTTACCATTATTTATTAGACACATTTAACTCATACTGTTCTTTTTTTTGGGGGAAATATGGGTTCAAGGACGTACCTAAAGTGAATCAATAACTACTTACACGTATACCTCCTCGAACATTAAGACTTCCCATTACATATAATCCAAAAAAAAATTTGATCAAGACATCAGGATAGAACATTAAAGCTTTCTAATCAAGTCATTAAACTCATATTTTACACTATCACAATTACACTTTCATAATCAAAATGTAATACTTACCATCACCACATAATTTATATACCATAAAAATTTACATACAACTATTAAGACAATCATTTAACTCATCTCCGTGCTCATCAACATTACCATTATCATCATCAGTAGCATCAACTTTCATACACACCAAGATTAAATCAAGTTTCATGCATTAACACACTACACATATATCAACTCAACATCTAGCTTTAACATTACAAGAATAATTTATTACAACACACAAAAATCACATATCATTTTACACATCTATAAATTCGGCCAAGGGACTCAATTTTACAACCTTTGGAGTTTTGAACTCCAACAAAATAAACTCGTGTCATCACCTCCTATCAAACTTGATTCATAATATATCATCATCAAAATCATCAAAACAACAAGAGAACTTCACTACACAAGCTTTCAAGATTCTGCCAAAATAATAAAAAGTTACAACTTCAAAGTTTTATCAACACAAGCCAATACAGTTCGTACTTAACATTATCCCAAACACATAAACCATCATATATTTTATCAAAAACAACCAAATTAACTCCCAACCAGCCCATGCAATTCGGCCAAATCAAAAAACTTATCACTTTGAAATTCTTATCACAATATCACCCAACATATAATGTAGTATCACTCAAACTCAATTATATGACTCATATTTAAACAAACTCAATTACCAATACGTACTTAGCCAAGCCTTACTCTAAAAGGCTTTATATTTTTACAATATCACAATACATATTACAAACATAACTAATCACCACTTTATTTTAAATACAAAACACATGATAGTAAGTTTAACCAATCTACAACATACATTAAGTCTTTATCAACACAACATACTCAATTTTACAACTCCCACAACCTAAACTCATGTCAATACATTCCTAAGCATGGACCATAATAATTCTTCATCAAAAATCACAAGTTCAATCCTTCCTCACATAAACATGTATCTGGTCATACCCTTAAGTTAATAAACTTTAAGGTTTCAATTGCAACAAGGATTTTCTCAACATAAGTCAATCAAACTCATCTAAAGCATCACTAAATATATGAATCACAATAATTCATCAACACAAGAACAAAACTCAAACCCCATATCACAACACAAGCATAATTCGAAAAAAAAAAGAGGCATACTAACCACCTTTGAAATTTACCAATCGATGCACAAAGACAGCTCACTTTCTAACACTTAAATAAATATGAATCATTGCCCAAACAATAAAATTTTACCCCTCATCATACTTGCCAAATTCGGCCAACCCCTTAAAGTTAGGGAAAAATTGGGCATTTTCACTATAATACTTAGTAAATGCTTAAATCATCACCAAATGCATGTTAATGCTTGTTAGTAACTCAAACAAGGCTTAAAATGCATCAATGGAGTTCTAAGGCCCTAGGGTGAAATTTGGGGCTTTGTGTAAACAAGTTTAAAACTGAAAAATAACAAGTGGGAAGAAGAAAGAAAGCTAACCATGCTTGGAAATGAGCTTGAATTCTTCAAAATGTTTGAGAAATGAAGAAAATTGAAGGAAAAAAATAGTGTAGGGGGAAGGCTTTTTCACACGTTTTTTGGAAGCATAAGGAAGATGAATGAATAATGTTCTTTCTATAGAGAGGGCTGATTTTTCTGGATTAAAGGAAGTGGCTAACCTTTTGCCATATGTACAACTTATTTCAAAATTCATAGTTACTATTCATCTGAATTTTGAACTATATTTTCTGCTAGCTTCTACTCAGAATTTGGGAAAGTCTTCAACACATAAGTTTATAGGACATGTTTTATCCTTTCCGATGATGCAAAGTTCATTGAAATCAAAAATCGTATGAAAAGATTATGGATGAAATACTGAAGACTGTCCCGATAGAGTTAAAATTTAAATGCACAATGGAATTGAAAAATTTTCACTTCGTGTTTTTAAAAAAAAAAAATTATAAGTAATAATATGCTAATGAGGCAAGTTTGAATGCTTAAAGATGTCACATAACACATAAATAAATTTCATAATTATACCACGAAAATCGGTCTGTTACATTCTCAATTCCTTATAAAAATTTTGTCCTCGAAATTTTCCCCGTCTTTATATCTAATCATTCAGAACTGAACGTACATACATGACAATCTTGTCTGTATTCGGAAGTCATCTAACTTACACATTTTCAAATGCTACGTATTTCATATATCAATACAAGTCATACTATTTCAAGTAAAGTAGATGGAATCAAATATTTTATATCAAAAACACATCAAACTTATCATCTAAATTCACACTATTCATAAGAACACGCTCATACCGTTTTAAATTCATCCATCAACAGAAACAAAAACTTGAAAACAGATTCAATACAATTAACCATAGTCATCATAACATAGGTTCTTCATATGCAATCAAATATAGTATCCAAAAATGGCAAACATAATACAAATTTCATATTATCCATTTTGTTCACAACCTAAAAGGAACTCATGCATTTCAATCATGTCAATCAATATCATATATGTAAATGACATCAATATTAAAGTTTATATACGTGCATATCCAATCGCACCTACAACATTGTATGGCTGACAACATAGCATACATAACCATCATGATACTTAAAAGATCTGTGACTAATATAAACTACATGCGTACTCTTATAGCAAAAATAAATTTTTATACCAGCAAATACATCCATCGTCACAGCCAGAAGTGACATATAATCATAGTGCTCTTATAATGTTGATAGTCTGAAATCTGCCACTTTTCTAATATCATCAAAATAGAAAACATAAAACGATCTATTTTAAAAAATATCTCAAAAATATATTTGAAAAACTCTTTACAGTAAACAAAATCAATTTCAAAATACATTATCATAAATCCGTATTGAGCATCCAGAATAACCCAACTGAATGAAAAACATAACGAGCGCCAATGCCTAAATCACACGCACGAGATCTGACAATAAATGAAATGATCCCTTGTCGACAAAGGGTAGTGGGTCAAGCCACTGCAGTTGGACATACCCCTATACAAGCGCCACGTTGGAAACATCATGTCAAATTATAAAACCTTAAAAACTATGTACAAGCGCCTTGAGAGAAACATATCATATCATATAGTATCATAAACAATATCGAAATATAACAAAAATCAAAACGTAATAATTTTGAGATCATGTTTTTTCCCCCAAAACCCAAATATGCTAAAATCAAAAATAAATTTTGATGCAAACTTTTCAATATACATAATGAGCGTCCAATGTTCAGTAGCGCGCACAGACCAAAAAAATGTACTAACCATGTCGACAAGTGTAGTGGGGCCAACCATTTTTCAATTGTCTAGACCTCATAACAAGTGCCTCTGCTAAGCGGAACGGAATGAAACATATACAAGCGCCACAAAGGGTCAAAAATATAAAATCATCAAGCACCGTGAAAAAAACAGATTTTTGAACATCACTTACGGAAAAACAAAGTTTTACAATTTAAAAACATCAAAATCATTTCGAGCACTGACCGCGCGTAAACACACACGTATAACGCAAGCGCACGTATCGTTCAAGTAGTATAAAAATATCGATCCCACGAGGACTTATTCCTACTGTTGTTATTAATTATTGAATCTATTTAATTACAAATATCTAATTAAAGGGGAGAATGGAATTGATTGCTTGATTGATTTGGTTTGATTGTAGATTTGCTAAATAAATAAATAAAAAGATACAAGAAAATACTAAGGAAAATAACAGATAAAAAGATATAAGGTTGTGAATTCTTTTAATATCATTTAAAAGATGAAGTGATTATTTTATGTTTGTGTAATAAATCTGTTTACTAACCTGGAACACTAAATTATGTAAAAGCCTCTTCCGATGGTCAACTACAAATACCCAGTATAACCCAATTGAACCATATTCCTATGTCAACCACATTACCTGGATTCATTAAGTCTAAGTTCCAATTATGGCTACCCCCGCCCTACAGGTATATTCCTATCCTGTAAGGAAATCTATTAAAGGGTTATCTATCCTCAAGGAAGATCGTGGGCTATTAAGTCTAAGGCTGAAACCTAAAATCCCTATGTCTAGTTCATTTTAGATTTACCATATCAATCTTATTGGTGATCAGACAATAAGAAGCATTAAGCTTAAGACTTAATAAGTAAACTTATTAATTACCCAACTATAAAATAATCCCTTATAAACTATTGATATTAAAAGTTATCACAACCCCTAGATAACTAACACATAACTAGGACTAGTAAAAACATAAAAATAAAAGACATAAAATAAAAATACTGAAAAGTAAAATAAAATAAAATGTTAAGGTAAAAGGAATTAATCCTACTACTACTTATTTAGATATCTCCCATTAAAATAATATAAACTTGTGATTATTATCAACCAGCCATAAAGGCGGAACCAAAATAACCAGCCATAAAGGCGGAACCAAAATAACCAGCCATAAAGGCGGAACCAAAATAACCAGCCATAAAGGCGGAATATATGTTTTATTACCCACCGACCAATCTGGCGGTATCCTGATTAAGTCCAATTTAAATAGTAATATATTATTTTTAAGGGAGATTAATCTAAATAGTAATAGTAAAAGAAATTACCTTTCACCCGAACATAAAGAAATTACCGCATCACGGTAAATAGTAAAAACTGTAAAAAGTAAAAAGTAAATAGTAAAAACTGTAAAAGAAAGTAAAAAGTAAAAATTAAATTACTATTATTACAAAAAGTAATTAAAATTATTTACAAAACTTAAAAAAGTAAAAACTAAAGACTTTTAGAGAGAGAACTCTCTCTTTAGAAGGATTGAAGAGAGAGGATGGATACAAAATTCTGAAATCTCGTTCTGAATTTATAGGCGCGGATGGGGTCTGGGCGTCGCGCCGCGCGGACAGCGTCGCGACGCGCGCTCGCACGTGCAACACGTGTCACGCGCTGGTTGGTCGGCTCAAATCTTATCCGATGACGTGGCACTGTTCATGACGTCATCGCTTACGTCATGCTGACGTGTCAACTGTTCATGACGTCATTGCTTGCGTCATGGTGATGATGTGGCGACGTGGCATGACACGTGGGGCGGCGGCCGTCGGACGAATGAGAGCTTGACACGTGGCGCGCTGTGATTGGCTGATGATGACGTGGCACGTTGACTCGGTTGACTTGCTGACGTGGCTGCTGATGTGGACGATGATGTGGCGACACGTGGCATGACACGTGAGGCGGTGGCCGTCCGAGCAATGAGATCTTGACACGTGGCACGGCGCACGTTAGCATCTCCGTTGTGATGGTGACACGTGGCATGGCACGTTAGCAAAGTCAACTTTTTTCAGATTCTGATTTTGTGGACCCGGCGCATTTTAGCAACTTCGGCGCAGCTTGGCGTCGCGGCGCGCAGGGTTCCAGCGTCGCGACGCGAAGAGAGGAATTTTTCCTGTTGACGCATTTTTGACCGGTTTTGTCCCAAATTGCCTCCAGTGCTGTCCAAACTTTATTTATCTGCAAAATAACAACAAAACACATCAAAACGTTCATAAAACTCGAGAAATAATACAAAACATTAGGTCAAATGAGTGGAAATAGTGGTATAAATACCACTCATCACACCCCCAAACCTAACATTTTGCTAGTCCTCGAGCAAAACAGAAAATAAAATAAAATAAACTTAACTAAGCCACTTTCGTAGGGATCACGGTTGCATTTAGCGTATGCAACAAGCCTTTAAACCCCTAGGTGTCCCTAGTGGACGAGTGTAGTCTCGTGAGGGTTTACAGCAATGATACCCACAAACATTTTACAAAAGTAAAAAGTTAGTAAAACTAATGCACACAAAAGCAAAAAGACAAGCGAAAAGAGAATAAAGAAAGAGTGACTAATCAGGTAGGTGAAAATTCTACTCCAAGTTACTAGTTGTTTTGTTTCTTTCTAAATTACCGAATAAGTAAATTCTCCGATTATTTTTACCATTCTTCATATACACAGCTAACAAAATATTAATCAACTCATTTTTGCCCACAACAGTCATAAGTGCAGTTGATAAGAGAGTAATATTTTTGTCCTAAAGTTCTATCAGATTTCACACCTTTTTGTAGCAATGGAATAATTTTTGATTTTTCTGATTTTTTCTTTGATTTTTTCTCTATTTTTTATTTATATACAATACCTTCCGTCTATGTAGCGAGCTTTGGGTCGGTGGCTCCCAAACCAGTTGGCTTTAGGGCACCAGGTGTTAAGACACCCCTACGAACTTAATTACTCAGACTTCAGATATATATATTTTTGCAGCATCTTCGATCCATGTAACGAGCTTTGGGCCAG
This sequence comes from Zanthoxylum bungeanum, assembly GCA_019454045.1. Taxonomy (NCBI): domain Eukaryota; kingdom Viridiplantae; phylum Streptophyta; class Magnoliopsida; order Sapindales; family Rutaceae; genus Zanthoxylum; species Zanthoxylum bungeanum. The sequence goes on from SKCR01030828.1 coordinate 110,941, forward strand.
TGACTCCCAAACCAGTTGGTTTTAGGGCACTAGGTGTTAAAACACCCTTACAGACTTAATAACTCGGATCTCGGACGTTTTTTTTTTTTTTTTTTTTTTTTTTTTTTTACTCCATCACTATTTAGAGATGCTTCCTCCAATTAAACTATAGCACGGAATATTACAAACTTTTCAATTTTAGCTCATGACTGTATGTTTCCATGTAAGTTCATAATACCTGTCAACTGAACATATGAAGATTCATTTTAGTCAGATTTATGGAGAATTCACAAAATTAAATAATTTAAAAGGAAATAAACAAAAATTAACTTGTTTTGAAATAAATGGTTTGAGATACGTATCAGGAGTGAAAACTCCTTACTCAGCTACCTTTCACCAATTTCACCTTTTTAGTCAAAATAAAAACACAAAAATGCAAAATATTTTGTAATTTTTGAAAATTTTTCAATTTTTTTGTATTTTTCGAAAAATTTTGGACTAAAAATAAAAACAACATACAAACTAAAAACAAGGTACTAATCAACTAAATCCCTCCCCCAAACCTAAATGAGACATTGTCCCCAATGTCTTAAACAGTAAAAGGAGAGTTAGAGTTAGAGGTTGTACCTGGTTAGCTGAAATCTACAGGAAATTAAAGGTTAAGATCCAGATTAATTCGACGCCTCTTACCACGATCGTCCTCAGACCAATTTATTTTTGATAGGATAGGGTCAACTTGTGGTTCATAGGCTATAAGTTGGTCTATCAGATCCGGAGCAAGTCTGGCAGTGAGAGGAGGTCTTTCATAGGTTTTGACACGAACCCATTTCTCCGAGCATCATCAAGAAACACACAAAGAAAATCATAAAATCCATCAACGTTGAGTAGTCCAATTGGTTTCTGGTGTATGTTCAGGTTCGCCCAAGATAGAACTATAAAAATTTCCTCCAATGTACCCAATCCACCTGGCAAAGCAATAAAAGCATCAGCACGGTTAATCATTTCTACCAGGCGTTCAGACATACCTGATACGATCAGTTCCTCTCCGTTTGATGAGCCAATAAGATTTGCCTCTGCCAAGGGTTTTGGGACGATTCCCAAAACATGACTGCCTCCTTCCTGTACGGCCTTTGAAACGATCCCCATAAGTCCGAGATTTCCTCCGCCATATATTAAGTGCATATTCCTTGCAGCTAAGACTCGACCCAATTCATGTGCTGCTTCTATGTATTGTGGTTTAGTACCACAAAACACACAAATATTTTCAACTCGTCTTCTTGAAGTAGCTTCCATTTTTTTTTTATGTATTTCTTTTTTCAAATCAGAATGCCTTCAAAAGTGCAATGACGGGCTGAATTTATAGTACCTGAAAAAAGGGTGAGTAATAATAGCAGAAGTATCTTCCAGAGGACGTTTGTTAGCTAAACAACAAAAGAAATCGTGAAAGGTCAAAAAGTCTGGATCCTGTCTACGAAAATAAATATAATTACAACAGAAAAGCGAATCAAAGCAATAATTAAGGCAACGGAATTGTGTACGCAATACGCCACTCGCTTAGTATAAATTCATTAGAATGAGTCTCAAGATTTCATTCTTTATTCAGCCATGCTAATGAATTTTTTTCTCATCTTTGATTTCCAAACACAATTCCTTCTGTCTTAAAATGCTTCGTTTGTGCCTTTCCCTACAAAAATAACACACAAAATTAAAAAGTTCACAAAATATGAAAAATAAATTACAACAAATTGCATGGGTTGCCTCCCTGCTAGCGCTGAATTTTTCGTCTTCAGCCAGACGTGACTGAAATCTATTTGTCAAGGAGGTTTCAATGTCGTTTTGGATGTCCGATTAAGGACAATCCCGTGAGCGTTGCTTTTGAAGGGTCTCTTCCAACGGTAAAGTGGCAAAAAGAATTTTGTCTTTTTCAGTGCTCGTGCCACCTTTTTACTCTTTTTGCTCCAGTGGTTCCTGAAAAGAAAGAAAGAAAATCAGGAGGTCTCGTATGGTGCTTGACTTGGAATGGAAGTTCCATTCTGTCAAGCTTCTGGGTGATATCTTTGATTTGTACTCCCCAAAACAGCGATGTTTTTCCTGAATGCTCTGGATCTTTATTAAGGTCAGACATTTGCTCCTCCATTTGCTCTTCTTTTTGCTCCACCTTTCTTCGCAGAGATGTATTTGAAAATTTCTGCATTCAGCTCTTCATCTGTCATTGTGAAATACATGTTTCAAAATTTTCAACCTGAGGATGAAAAGAAATGTCAGATTTTAGGTCTTCATCCTCTGATCTGGGTGAAATGATTGGCTCAGGTAGATCTTCATCAAACATTTGTGCAAAGAATCTCCAAGATCTTCATTTTGAGGATTGAAATTTGATCCTCCGTTGTTGGTGCAGTTGGTACAAATATTTCAGCTTCCTCCTCGTCAGAGTCAGAATAATAAAAATCAAATCGAGACTTTGCCGGTTCGGGTTCCTGAACTGATACCTCTGGTTGTTGATACTGCTCAGCCTCCTCCTCTGTTGAAATGTCATTGTGAAATGATTGGTACTTGAAGGCTTCATCAGTGTCATCTGGAACTGGTTCTTGAAGTATATAGTTCTGGTTTTCTGTGAATTGTCTGATCTGATCTGTCATTCTCTGTATGGATTCTGTGTTACTCTGAATTGTGCATCAAATTGAGCTGCTTGTTCCTTGAACATGTGAATCAATTGATCTTCCTCAAATGGTTCTGGTTGTTGATGAAGATCAAAGGTAGATGGTGGATAAGATGGAAAATGTGCTCTGTGAAATGTGATGGCTCTTCATTGCATGATTGCCTCCAGAAATTCTCCCACTCTGATCGATATATACATTGATCGCTTGGGTGGTTACTATCACAAATCACACATCTCCCCATTTCGTTCTGATGAACAAATGTAGCATTGCTTGGTTCTGGCATCCAGTGATAATCATTGGGCTGTTCAACAGGCCACAGAAAACCGGACTGTTGCTCCCAGATGTGGGGTGTATCTTCTTGTAAAGCACGTAGTCTCTCAATCTCCCAGTAGTGTTCCATTTTAAGTCACCTGAAATCAAAAGAAAGAAATAAAAATTACAGATAAAAATAAAGAAAATTAGATACAAGTAAATTAGATAGCTTCAAAATTAATAACTCAAGAAATATAAGTCCCCGGCAACGGCGCCAAAAACTTGACCGGCGTAAACACACACGTATAACGCAAGCGCACGTATCGTTCAAGTAGTATAAAAATATCGATCCCACGAGGACTTAATTCCTACTGTTGTTATTAATTATTGAATCTATTTAATTACAAATATCTAATTAAAGGGGAGAATGGAATTGATTGCTTGATTGATTTGGTTGATTGTAGATTTGCTAAATAAATAATAAAAAGATAAAAGAAAATACTAAGGAAAATAACAGATAAAAAGATATAAGGTTGTGAATTCTTTTAATATCATTTAAAAGATGAAGTGATTATTTTATGTTTGTGTAATAAATCTGTTTACTAACCTTGAACACTAAATTATGTAAGAGCCTCTTCCGATGGTCAACTACAAATACCCAGTATAACCCAATTGAACCATATTCCTATGTCAACCACATTACCTGGATTCATTAAGTCTAAGTTCCAATTATGGCTACCCCCGCCCGACAGGTATATTCCTATCCTGAAGGAAATCTATTAAAAGGGTTATCTATCCTCAAGGAAGATCGTGGACTATTAAGTCTAAGGCTGAAACCTAAAATCCCTATGTCTAGTTCATTATAGATTTACCATATCAATCTTATTGGTGATCAGACAATAAGAAGCATTAAGCTTAAGACTTAATAAGTAAACTTATTAATTACCCAAACTATAAAATAATCCCTTATAAACTAGTGATATTAAAAGTCATCACAACCCCTAGATAACTAACACATAACTAGGACTAATAAAAACATAAAATAAAAGACATAAAATAAAAATACTGAAAAGTAAAATAAAATAAAATGTTAAGGTAAAAGGAATTAATTCTACTACTACTTATTTAGATATCTCCCATTAAAATAATATATAAACTTGTGATTATTATCAACCAGCCATAAAGGCGGAACCAAAATAACCAGCCATAAAGGCGGAACCAAAATAACCAGCCATAAAGGCGGAATATATGTTTTATTACCCACCGACCAATCTGGCGGTATCCTGATTAAGTCCAATTTAAATAGTAAATATATTATTTTTAAGGGAGATTAATCTAAATAGTAATAGTAAAAGAAATTACCTTTCACCCGAACATAAAGAAATTACCGCATCACGGTAAATAGTAAAAACTGTAAAAAGTAAATAGTAATAGTAAAAACTGTAAAAGAAAGTAAAAAGTAAAAATTAAATTACTATATTACAAAAAGTAATTAAAATTATTTACAAAACTAAAAAAGTAAAAACTAAAGACTTTTAGAGAGAGAAACTCTCTCTTTAGAAGGATTGAAGAGAGAGGATGGGATACAAAATTCTGAAATCTCGTTCTGAATTTATAGGCGCGGATGGGTCTGCGCGCGTCGCGCCGCGCGGACAGCGTCGCGACGCGCGCTACAGTGACACGTGTCACGCTGCTGGTTGGTCGGCTCAAATCTTATCCGATGACGTGGCACTGTTCATGACGTCATCGCTTACGTCATGCTGACGTGTCAACTGTTCATGACGTCATTGCTTGCGTCATGGTGATGATGTGGCGACACGTGGCATGACACGTGGGGCGGCGGCCGTCGGACGAATGAGAGCTTGACACGTGGCGCGCTGTGATTGGCTGATGATGACGTGGCACGTTGACTCGGTTGACTTGCTGACGTGGCTGCTGATGTGGACGATGATGTGGCGACACGTGGCATGACACGTGAGGCGGTGGCCGTCCGAGCAATGAGATCTTGACACGTGGCACGGCGCACGTTAGCATCTCCGTTGTGATGGTGACACGTGGCATGCGCACGTTAGCAAAGTCAACTTTTTTCAGATTCTGATTTTGTGGACCCGGCGCATTTTAGCAACTTCGGCGCAGGCTTGGCGTCGCGGCGCGCAGGGTTCCAGAGTCGCGACGCGAAGAAGAAGGAATTTTTCCTGTTGACGCATTTTTGACCGGTTTTGTCCCAAATTGCCTCCAGTGCTATCCAAACTTTATTTATCTGCAAAATAACAACAAAACACATCAAAACGTTCATAAAACTCGAGAAATAATACAAAACATTAGGTCAAATGAGTGGGAAATAGTGGTATAAATACCACTCTTCAAGCACAGAGACAGAATCATATTATCAAGCACCTCAACGAAAGCATATCGATAAATCTCAAAACATGGAAACGTGAATCAAGCGTTGAGGCAAAATAATTTATTTATCCTTTATAATCAAAATCAAAATATTTGAAAACTTTCTTTCTTTCTTCTTTTTGTTCCTTTTTCTTTTCAAAACACTTTTATGCTAAAAATCAATACCAAGTTTTCAAAACATAAATCATATATCCATTCATAATTCAGACTATCAACATCAAAGAATTTCTTGTACCTCAAAATATCTTGAATTCATATCATGTACATATACATATACCTATATAGACGACATACATACACTTAACTTAGTATACATTATACATACATATATTCATAGCATACAAACATTACAGATAATCTGAATCACCCATATCAATTCAATATCATTGCACATCATACTGTGTAGCATAAATCAAATCAAATAGGAGTTATAAGACCTGTATGGTCTATACGTAAAAAAAATTACTCAGACGATCGGATACCCTGTAGCTACAATCCCGATACCTAAACCTTTGCCGAAATATCAAAATTATAACACCCCGCCAGAGATAGCTAACGAAAAGAGGTCGGATTAATCCATCTTCATAAGCCTACAAATTTACAACAAAAAAAAAAAAAAAAAAAAAAAAAAAAAGACATGACACGCCCTAAAAATGGATATCCCGGATCACAATCTAATACCACTAAAAGCTTAACAACTATCAAACCTAAAAATAGAACCTCTGGTCCGAACTCAAACCATAAATTCTCATCATCAATTTACAGGGCTCCGTGCTCAAATCAAAACATTCAACCCAACACCTAACAATACATACATATAATGGTGTGTTTTAATTAATACAAACAAATACAATAATGTCATAATTTACTAAACCATAATGCTCTTCCCAATACTCTAGAATGGGTGACTACAACTTGAGTAATCCATCATCTCGAGCAAAATGTCTGAGCCAAAGTGAATGAGTGATCATGTTGCCAACCTGCATAATTAACAGTGGTAGTGGCATGAATTTAGAGAAACTCGGTAAGTATCCATACGCACACTACAATCGAAGAAGATTGAAAACTTTAAATACAATACTTGTGAAACATATTATATAGTTATTTATTAGAACACATTTAACTCATACTATTCTTTTATTTCGGGAAATATGGGTTCAAGAGAAATAACTAAAGTGAATAAAAAATAACTTACACTCATACCTCCTCGAACATTAAGACTTACATACACATAATTCAAAACGATTTGATCAAGACAATCGTGTTAGAATATAAAGCTTTTTATCAAGCCATCACTAACTCATATTTTAACACTATCACAAGTACACTTTCATACTCAAAACATAATACTTAACATCACCACATAATTTCCATAGCATAAGGGTTTTAAAACAGTATTAAGACAATCACTATAACTCATCTTCACGCACACTTCTGGTGTTGCGGCGCCCCTCAACAGCCTCCATAATGATTTCTTGAGAAATGGCGTCACGATACCACTTTTCGACGTCGTAACGCTGTAGTGATTTTTCATAATCTTAATAAGGTTTTATTTTATATGTATAAGGACTCCGGGACTTCCCTATAAATACCCAAGCTCGTCCAAAACTAGAGAACGAAGAGAAGAGAAGATAAAAAAAGTTCTAAAGATTGGGAAGCTGCAAAACTTAAAAGTCCTGAACCAAGCTGAACATGTTTTTTCATCTGTTGCAGACTATGTTTCTTTCTTTTATAGAGAACTAATCTCCTAGGAAAAGCTCGAGATGAATTCTTGTATTTAAATTCTTATATTCATGCTTTTGATTCTTAAATGATCTTTAATGTTTAATATAATGGATATTTTTTCGTTCTTTATTATCTTTTGATTTATGATTAATCGAGAGACTGTGTTTTACTAATTTTCATATTGGAATAGTCTTGATTTTTTCTATGTGTGATTGGAGAACCCAGTTGTAACTGGTATTGTTATTTTATGAGTTAATCTTCTACTGTAATATTGCCCTTAGGTATATCTCGACGTTAGATAGGTCATAATGATGACATAGTATGTTGTTAATAAGAGTAAGTAATTTATCAATTACCTAGAATTTAATATGTTTTAACCGAATTATTTTCCAATTGTATTTGGGAAGTGAAAACCCTCGGTTGAGTAATAAAAGGAATCAATTACTGAATATAAGGACGTGATTAATAGAAGGATTCCTGATGCTTTTTAGTCTTTCTTCCACTGATAAACCTCAAGCACTTTTCATAATTATTACTTTAATATTCCAATTAAATCTTGTTCTTTCATTTAGTTATTGTTAACATTCGTATTAAGTGATTCAGTTCCTTCGTAACCATCTCTCTGAGGAATCGACACCCTAGCTATATTGTGATACCGTAAGTAATTTTTGGGCGTAATAAAAGTTTGGCACCGTTGTCGGGGAGGCGATTTACAATCAAAAGGAGCAGGTTTGCTTAATCAAAAGAAAAGCGGTAACTTCTTTCCCTTTTTACCTTTTATTATTTTTATTTATTTTAGTTTTACTTTTAAATTGTCATTTTGAGTTTTTATTCCTTTTATTTCTTCTTGTTTTTATTTGTGATTGAGTGCATGCCTATACCTATGGATCATTTTGGTAGATTTTCTAGAATTAGAGAGGAGTACTCATATTCAGAAAGCCTGTTTGAAAATATTTTTGCTACACCACCTAGATCTAGCATACACAACATGAGTGATCACGATGAGCACCCTATTAGAACTCTTCAGGAGTACCTCCATCCCACTTGCACATCTACACCATCATGTATAATGTTTCCCCATAATGCACCACATATAGACTTTAAGCCTGGAATGATACAGTTTCTCCCTACCTTTCATAGTTTCAGAATGAGAACCTTTTGTGTATATTAGGAAGTTTGAAGAAGTTATAGAAACTTTTCATGACCTAATTGGGACTACAGACACACTTAGACTTATGTTCTTCCTTTTTGCCCTTAAGATAAAGTAAAAGCGGGTTGTATTCCTTAAGACCTCGTTCTATAGGATCATGGGTGAAATGGCACATGCATTCTTCACTAAATATTTCCCACACCATAAGACTAATGCCTTGAAAAGACAGATCTTTACTTTCGCCTAGAAAAATAATGAGACCAGTTATCAAACTTAGGAGAGGTTCAAAGATATGTTAGCTATGTGTCCTCACCATGGGTATGAGAGTTGGCGTAAAGTGAGTTACTTTTATAATGGCCTAACCCCTAGAGATTGCCAATTCATTGAGATGATATGCAATGGTGAATTTTTACAGAAAGACCCTGACGAAGCAATATAGTATTTAAATGACTTAGCTGAAAAAGCTCACACTTGGATTGGGCCTAATGCCATAGATAGCACTGATATGACATGCTCCACTCCTTCCAGCAGAGGCATACACCACTTTAGGGAAGATGATAGTCTTAATGCACAAGTTGATCTATTAACTAGAGAAATAAGAGCTTTAAAAGCTAAGGATGGAAAAACTATGCATGTTGTAGCCCAGTTAGAACCCCAATGGGTGTGTTTTATGTATAAAGGGATTGACCATCTAGCCCAAGAGTGTCATTTATATGGTGAGATGAGGGAAATATATGAGGAATAATGCAATACCATAAGGATGTATAAGAAACCTTATACACCTTATTCAGATACTTACAATCCTAATGAGAGGAACCACTTAAATTTCAGTTGGAAACATGAGCCTCAACAGCCCACTAAAACACCACAACTAGAGGCTACACTGCTCCTCAGTATCCCACACCTACTAATCGATGAAATCACACACGTAACGCAATATTCTTTCTAAAGATGAGTTGATTATCTTATGCTTGTTTAATATGTCAATTTATTAAACTGGAACATGAAGATATGCAAAATCCTCTGTCGATGGTTAGATACAAACTGATAAGCGGGAAAATAATCAATACTTACCGCTCATTTTACTTAATATTTTGTATAGTTCTAGAATTTTATGAACGTTTTGATGTGTTTTAGTTTATTTTACAGACAAAATAAAATTGGGACTTAATGTAATCAATCAGAATTAAATATTGAACAAATAAGGGCAAAAATTGGACTTGAATTTTGATTTTGGAGATTGGAAACTTGAATGGCATTCTAACGAAGTACAATTTAGAAATTTCAGCTTTTTGCAATTGTCATATTTTGGTTATAACTTTTATTCCAATATTGAATTGAGATGATTCAAGTTCTAGACTAAAGAAGACCCAAATATCTACAATTTGACATTCATAGGAATTTCAAATTCTGAAGTTTTCATAACTGAAATTGATGAATAATTGGAAAGTGTGTTATGTGTAATTATTAAAATTCATTATAAAAAAATTGAAAAATGACAATTTACAATTGTCAAATTTCCCACCAAACATGCTTGCATGTTTGGTGGAGGATTTGGTGCCATGTTTTACTTAATATTTTGTATAATTTCTCGAATTTTATGAATGTTTTGATGTGTTTTAGTTATTTTTTACTGATAAATAAAATTGAGACTTAACAGAATCAATCAGAATGAAATATGGAACAAATAAGGGCAAAAAAATGGACTTGACATTTTGATTTTGCAGATTGGAAACTTGAAATGGCGTTCTAAAACGATTTCGGAAATTTTAGCTTTGCATAATTTTCGTATTTTGGCCATAACGTTTTATTCCAATATCGAATTGAGGTGATTCAAGTTCCAGATTAAAGAAGACCCAAAGATCTAAAACTTTGACATTCATAGGAATTTCGAATTATGAAGTTTTCATGACCAAAATTGATGAATAATCGAAAACTGTGTTAAGTATAATTATTAAAGTCATTATCAAAAAAAAAAAAAATGGAAAATGACATTTTACAATTGGTGTCATGTTTGGTGCCTGTTTTTTGATGCCATATTTGGTTCCATGATTGGTGCCATGTTTGGTGGCATGTTTGGTGGAGAAATTGGTGGAAGCCTTTATATTTGCCTATAAATGCCAAGCCAAACTTTGTAAATTTTTCATGCTTTCTTAGGGGGATTTCTCCATGAAAACCTAAAAGAAAGTGTTTTGCATGTTTATTTAAGTTTTCTTATATTTTCTCTTATTTATTTAATAAATTTTTATTGTGTTTTAATTACATCATGAGTAGGTAATCTATTTTTTGGCTGAGTCTGTGGTGAAACTTTTTATATAATAATTTAGATTTGCTCCCTTAATTTAAATAAGTAAATGAATTAATTATTTACCGTATTTATTACCAGTTTTACATTATTGGACTTAGTTTCTGCCTATATGGTCGGTTTTAGGTGCTAATACATGGTCAGTTTATATGATTTTGTTACCACCTATATGGCCGGTTGGACTTTGGAAAATTGACATTCACCACCTATATGGTCGGTTTTAATATAATTAATTCCAAAAATGATGAATTGATAAGGGAGTAATTCTATTTCAAGTATTAAAAATAAGACCCATAGCTCCACCATTTTCTTTTATTGTTGTACTTTTCTTTACTTTTTAATTTTATGTTATGTTATTCTATTTAACTATGCATTTTTGTAATTTTAGGTATGTTTTGTAACTAAACATTTTATCTAGGATTGTAATGAATTCCAATATCACCATTTTATAAGTGGTTATTTTATGTCTTGGGTAGTATATTGGTTTATTTATTGAGCCTTAGTCTTAATATTTCTTGTTAACTGGCTATTAGTAAGATTGATTTGGTAAACATAAAATAAACTTGGAAAAGGGATTTTAGGTTTTAGTCATAGACTTAATAGCTCACGATCTCACCTTGGGGTAAATGTCTCTTAGGTAGATTTCCGTACAGGATAGGAATATACCTATCGAGCGAGCGGGGGGTAGCCATAATTGGGACTTAATCTTAATGAATTTAGGTAACTTGGTTAACATATGAATGTAGTTAATTGAGTTATTTTGGGTGTTTAGATCTGACTATCGGAAGAGGCTTTTGCATAACTTCGTGTTCCAGGTTAATAAACCTTTATATTGCACGAAATAAGATAATCACTTCGTGTTCCAGGTTATACAACCCTATATAGTTTCATAATATTGAATTTTCCTTTAGTTTTCTTTCACACTATTTTATTTACTTGTTTAAGATAAAAATCACCATCCAACCAACAATCAATCATTTAGATACTCGTAAACATTTAACTTCATAAATTGATAGCCTATGTATTAAGTCCTCATAGGATCGATACATTTTATACTACTTTAGCGATATGTGCGCTTGCATAACGTGTGTGTTTATACACCAATCAAGTTTTTGACGCCGTTGTCGGGGACTTATTTATCTTTCACTATTAATTTTGGGGTTAGATACTTTTACTTGCATCTACTTTGTTTTTACTTATTAATTTTTGGTTTCTTATGTTTCAGGTTCTCAGACACTACATGAGAATGAGCAAAAGCTTTGAAATCCGTCCGCTTGACCCAGAAATTGAAAGAATAATCAGACAGTTGAGAAGGGAAATGCGAGAAGGCCAAGAAGCATTGATAAACAAGAACATTCTAGAACCTGAACCTTTGGAGGTTGCACCACCAATTCCCATTCGATACATAACTATTCTGGTGGTTGACGGCTTCATATCATGCATTGTACTTCCTTCATTCCCAGCAAATACGTGTGACATCAAACATGCATTCAGATGCTACAACAATCAGTACAGTTTTGAGGGAATGCCACTGAGGATCCTAATGCCCACATCAGCAACTTCCTGGAAGTTTGCGGCACATTCAATTACAACTGAGCTGTAGAAGAAGCAATGAGACTGCATGTGTTTCCATATTCTTTGAAAGACAGAGCTAAGCTTGGCTACATTCACTGCCAACAAGTTCCATCACAACTTGAAACTCTCTTGCCACCAAATTCCTTGCAAAGTATTTCCCCTAGCCAGAATTGCAAAGCCGAGGAATGAAATCACATCCTTTGTACAACATGACTTAGAATCCATCTACGAAGCTTGGGAGAGATACAAGGAATTGCTCAGAAAATATCTTAATCATGAAATTGTAAAGTGGCTACAAGTCCAAACCTTTTATTATGGACTTTCCGGATTAATGAGAACCACAATAGATGCTGCTGTTGGTGGAGATTTAATGGCAAAAATAGAAGATTAGGTCTGGGACTTAATTGAAAAAACGGCCAACAATCATTCTTTGTGGCCAACAAAAAGGAGAATGATCCAACGAATAGCATGAATATATGAAGTTGGAGCCAATACAACAATGAATGCCAAGTTGGATCAGATATACAAATTCATGGAAACTTTTAGCATGCAGGGTAATGCTAGAACCACAACTTCACCATATGGAGGAGCACCAGCGGCAGAATCTTACAACCAACACGATGAGATGGTGAACTTTGTCATTAATTTCAATAGACAAGGAAATAATCCGTATTCTAACACCTATAATCCAGGTTGGAGGAATCATCCCAATTTCCCATAAAGCAACAATTCAGGCCAAAGGAACAATCCACCACCCGGATTCCAATAGCAATACAAAGGCCATAAGTATGAAAAAGAACTAGGAATAACAGAAGTGTGGTCCCACTTGAAAAAGCTAGAAGCAAAATACGACTCTCAAGCAGCATCATATGAAGCTCTGTTTCAAAACCAATTAGCTTCTATAAAGGCACTTGAGAATCAAATGGGACAACTGACCAATACTCAGAGTTACAGACCGTAAGGTACCCTTACTAGTAACACATAACCAAATCCAAGGAACATAGGGAATGAGAAATGTCAAGCTATCACTTTGAAAATCGGCACTGAAATCAACAAAGATGTTGGAGTCAATACATCCACTGAAGAAATTCCAAAAGAAATTAGCAAAGCAGATCCACAGATAGAGGAAAAAAAGGTAAAAGAAAATGATCGAGAAAGATTCACTCCACCTCTATCTTTTCCACAGCGTCTCCGAAAACATAAATTGGACAAGTAGTTTGCTCAATTCCAGAAGATCTTTAAAAAGCTACATATCAACATTCCATTTGCATAAGCATTGGAATAAATGCCCAACTATGTCAAATTCATGAAAGATATTCTGTCACGAAAGTAAAGATTGGGAGATTACGAGATGGTAGCATTGACAGAAGAATGCAGCGCCATCATTCAGAGGAAGTTTCCCTCAAATTTGAAAGATCCTGGCAGTTTCATTATCCCGTACACCATAGGAGAACATTACTTTGGTAAGATTTTATGTAAGGAGCAAGTATTAACTTGTTGCCTTTATCTATTTATAGGAAATTACAAATTGGAGAAGAAAAGCCCACCTCAGTTACTCTGCAACTTGCTGATAGATCGCTCACATTTTCGAGAGGTGTAGTGGAAGATGTATTGGTTAAAGTTGAAGTGTTAATTTTCCCAACAAATTTTATTATCTTTGACATGGAGGAAGACAAAGATATACTTATTATCCTCGGGATACCATTCTTGGCTACAGGTCGGACCGTTATTGATGTATAAAATGGTGAACTAACCATGAATGTGTAGGACCAAGAAGTAAGATTCAATGTTTTCAAAGCTATGAAATTCCCGAATGAAGAAAAAGATGAGGAATGTTTCATAATTGATGTTATAGATAGTATCATCTAGAATACTGATGCAATGCAACTTTCCACTGACAAACTTGAAGCTTACATCACCAACATGACTAACAAAGAACTAGATGATGAGATTATGGAATGCATCAACTATCTTGACAGACCCTCTCGCTTCAGATCAACACCATAAGTGGAAAGTTTGGAACTACCGAAAAAGAGCAAATCAAGCCTTCGATTGAAGAACCACCACAGCTGGAACTAAAGCCACTTCTGAGCCATCTCAGGTATGCATAATTAGAAAACTCTTCTGATTTACCGGTGATTATTTCTTCGTCGCTAAAATTGGTGTAGGAAGATAAGTTACTGAGAGTGCTACGCGAGCACAAAAGAGCTATTGGCTGGACTATAGCAGACATTCGAGGGATTAGTCCATCATTTTACATGCACAAAATTCTGATGAACGACGAGTACAAAGCCACAGTAGAGCATTAATGGAGACTAAATCCAATCATGAAGGAGGTCATAAAGAAAGAAATTATCAAATGGTTGGATACTGGCATCATTTACCCCATCTTTGACAGCACTTGGGTGAGTCCTATACAATGTGTTCCCAAGAAATGAGGAATAATTATAGTCACAAATAAAAAGAACGAGCTAATTCCAACAAGAACAATGACTGGATGGAGAGTATTCATGGACTACATGAAGCTGAACAAAGCAACAAGGAATTCTCATTTCCCGCTACCATTCATTGACCAGATGCTAGACAGATTATCGGGATATGAATTCTATTGTTTTCTGGATGGATACTCGGGGTACAATCAGATTGCCATAGCCCTATAAGATCAGAAGAAAACCACTTTTACTTGCCCGTATGGTACTTTTGCTTTCCGCAGGATGCCATTCGGACTATGTAATGCTCCTGGCACATTTCAACGTTGCATGATGGCTATCTTTTCAAACATGCTGGAAAAAAGTATGGAGGTTTTCATGGATGATTTTTCTGTATTTGGAGACTCATTCGACCATTGCTTGCGAAATCTAGAAAAAATGTTACAAAGATGCGAAGATACCAACCTAATACTCAACTGGGAGAAATGTCACTTCATGGTGCATGAAGGTATCATCATAGGACATCAGATATCATAGAAGGGAATCGAGGTAGACTAAGTAAAGATCGAGACAATAGAAAAACTACCTCCACCATCATCAGTCAAAGGGATTCATAGTTTTCTCAAATATGCAGGCTTTTACAGGAGATTTATTAAAGACTTCTCCAAGATTGATAAACCTCTGTGCAATTTGCTAGAGAAAGATGTGCATTTCAACTTCAATGCCACCATGCCTTTGAGATCTTGGAACATAAGATGTTCTCTGCCTCCATCATAGTAACACAAGACTGGACGCTTCTATTTGAGATGATGTGCGATGCTAGTGATTTTGCTGTAGGCGTAGATTTGGGACAACACAAAGCAAAAGTTTTCCATGCCATTTACTAGTCCAGCAGAACTTTGAATGAAGCAAAACTAAACTACACAACAACTGAAAAGGAGTTGCTCTCAGTTGTGTTTGCCTTTAATAAATTTTGTTCCTATCTGTTGGGTCCCAAAGTGGTTGTCTACACAGTTCATTCAGCAATCAAATATCTTGCGAAGAAAGATGCCAAGCCAAGATTGATCCGGTGGGTGCTTCTACTGCAAGAATTTGATGTGGAGATCCGAGACAGGAAAGAGACAGAAAACCAAGTGGCAGATCACTTATCAAGGCTCGAGAATGGAAAATTAGCTGGCAATGAGATGATAATTAAGGAAATTTTTCCAGATGAATAATTGTTTTCTATCAAACAACAGGAATTCCCTTGGTATACTGATTATGTAAACTACATAGTATCGGGAAAATGGCCGTTGGAATGTAGTCTATATATATGTTCTTACTATAGGCCACAATTATGCCATTTACTCCTACTTGTTTGTGCTATTAACTTCTGAGTACCTCCAATCTCTTGGGTCTATTTCCTTAAACTTACACAGATTTCTATCGGTATTGGTTTGATCTATGGATTATTTTTGATACTGTGGACTTGTTCTTCTTACTGGTACTGTGGCCTTGTTTATCTCGATTTGGGATAGGTTTTTTCTTATTTGGCCTTGGAAGCCTCTACGGTCTCTTTCTGGATGGACCATTTCTCGAGTTTAGCTCTCTTACGGTTACCTCTATTTATACTAGAAAATGATGGGACGATTGTCTTATATATTAACGGATGTTGGTATCCTTATTCTGATACATTATGTCCTGGTAGAGTCTATTACTCATATAAGGTGGGTATGAGATAGACTTCGTCAAAAATATGTCCTTGACTGTTATCGCTAAAAGATGAGGATCTAGGTAGATCGAAACTTGATCTATAAGATTCTTAGGTTAAGGTATTAGTCATTTTTGTTTACGATCTTTACTTACTTCCATGGGGCCTAGGTTTGGGGATCTAAAATCTCTATACACTTATTGGCATCTCTTGTCTATTGGAACTCCCACGTCTAATCCTGATTTTTTGTTTCTCTTATCTTTCTGACTATCCTTCATTACTCGGGGAACTTGATATCTATACAAAGTACTGGTAGGCTATAAGTTTGTTTTGAAGAATTTTCTGAGGAAGAAAGGAATCTTACTTGAAGGGAAGAAAATTTACTTAGGTTTACTCAACATTTTACTCTTGTTCGGGCTTGCTATATGCCCTTTACTACTATAAGTTCTAGCTCTTTCTTTATTTTCTAATTTTGTCTTTCTACCTCTTTTTATCTGTGGTGGCTTAAAACATATGTACATCTTGCCTTACTTTTTCTTATAGCTTTCTTTTCTCACTCCCTTGAGTGAATATTATTATAATCTTACCATTTATTCTCATAACTTATCTGAGACTTCTGATAATAAGTCAGGATGTCTATAGAAGGATTTTTAGTTAGAACAAGAATTATGGGTACCGTTATTAGAAAACAAATCAGATAACCTTGGGAATTATTACTAACCTGTCTATAGACTTTGAGGACGTACTTAAGGATCGGATACTAGAGAGGTAATGCCTCGTAAACAGGCATCCCAGACATACCAGGTATACAGTACCCTAACACTCTACCCACTGCAGCCACAGACTCCTTACCATGCTCTGATACCATCTTTGTAACATCCCCCTCCAAGAGATACTACCGACAGGGAATAGATCATCTTATCCCCATGAGCCTCTGACTCATTAACTATATACATCACTACTAACTCGTCAAAAATATAGACTCATGTATAGGGACCTTTGCCCAATTCAATAATATACAATGCACCTCTAATACTCATAACTATTAATACATAACAATACATATGTGTCTCTATCAAGGTTAATTTAACTTACTACACACACAATCCCAACTATACAACATGCATGATATATGACCTTCCTTAAACTATGATTGTACTTCATCTCTAACTTGACCTAATGAACTCAACACCCTATTGACTGCAATCAGTATCCATCCTCTCGAGCTCATCCTTTGAGTAACCTGCAAAACAAGAAAATGTGAGTGGGGGGTTAGATCATTTGAACGACCTAGTGAATGTACAATTTAAAATATGAACTAAATTACTTTTTGAAAATCCAAAGTTCTAAAACCAATTTCATCTCAAATCGCCTCTTCTGAAACGTCTTTCATTATCTGAAAATAATTCTCTTTCTGGAAAACTTTTTTGAAAATTACTTTTAATCTGTAAATCTATAAAATTCTCATAAAATAGTTCTTATGAAAACTCTTTCTTAAAACCATCTTTTCTGTAAGTCTGACTCTGAAAATCTGTTTCTGAAAATCTGATTCTGAGAAATCTGTATTTGGAAAATCTATATCTGTGAAATATATATCTGAATATATGGCTCATAGGGGCGTTATGTATCGTCGTCCCCAAAAACGCAAAATCTGGCACTTGGATGAGTCCCTCGTACGTAAATATCTGGTGGTTTTACGGTGTTACGTCTCGTTGTCCCTCAAGCCACAATTTTAGAGCCAGGGGTTCGGATTTATGCTACCTTCCTGACTCAAAATTAGGGATCTATGATCATCAGTCATCCCTAGTCCTGAACTACATCTGAACACGATAGTTGTATCCGTCAATTCCATATCTGAGTCAAGTGGCTAATTGAGGTGGATTTTTCCCCATGCCTCCAAAAATCATAAGAAATTATGCTTTTTATCTCAAACTTTTCAAAAACCTTTTTCATTTATGAAATAACTGTAATTCATTTTGGCTAACGCCCTAAAACACTTAAAAGTAAGTCTCGCATCAAAAAAAATAAGTAAATAACAACTTTAAAAGAAAAAGAGTCCACCCACAAATTTTAGGATCCGGCTGGTACTATTTCACTTCGTTGAAGAAAATTACAATTCATGTGATGATCTATAAATGATAAACTTAATTAGAATACAAGTCTTGGAATATACTTCAGAACTATGATGGGTTTCTCAATTCACTAACTATTACTACTACATGGTGTATGATGTTTGTAACATGACATAATGTGTGTATATGAGCTGGTACGAAAATCTTAGTATGATCCCTAACATCCTAAATTAAAATTGAAAATGGTATGAAGTTTTTCCTGTATTGTGTCGTTAAATTAGAATCATGAGATGTGCTTCTAATTAGAAGAGGGAATGAGTATACGAAACTTAATATGCTTGAGAGGCGCTTGCATGCATCACTTGTTGCCCCTAAAATGGCTTGAGGAATAAGAAGAAAATTTGAAGAAGAAAAAAATCCTCCATAGTTTCTCACATTTTGACCTTAGAGGGAGATGAATGAATAGTCCCATATTTATAGAGAAAGATTTATTTTTGTGTAATTAAATGAGTGGTTGGGTTTGTGCCACATTTCCCATTCTAGTCCCATCTCGAAATTATTATAGCAGCCGCATAAATCTCGATTTTTAACTTATTTCTAATTCGAATTTGGAAACATGTTCAACACAAACGTTGTAGGTCTCGATCTTAACTTTCCGATGATATAAAATTTATAAACATCGAAGATTATATGAAATTGTTATGGTCCAAATATTAAGGGTTGTCCGTATTGAATCTTAAAATAATTTATGTATCGGAACTACGAGGAATTTATCGAATGTCCGAAAAGTAATTCCTCAAACACATATATGCTTGAACATGATTTATATCATTATCATGCCTTTGATAATGTAATAGTCTTCGACCTCTGATAACGTACAAGTCATCGGGATTACCGAGTGTTACATAGACCATCTTGAACACATAAATTAAGGACATGGCATGTGCAACGAACATGAAAAAATTGACCCCCCCCCCCCCCAAAAAAAAAAGAAATTAGTTGACATATTTCATTTAAATATCTAATTGATGCAGTATTTACAGATGCATTGTCAAAACCAATTGTTAAAATTTTGCCTAATAAACCATATTCATCAAAAATTACCTTAATCATTTTATAAATATTTTATGCAATATGTTGTTCATCAAAAACTATAAATGCAATAAGTCATTTTTGCATGTTCCATGATGCATTAATTCAATGACAAGTCACACCCATGTATAAGTGTGTTTGTCAAGGGTTAGACCGGGTCACGGTTCCGGTTCGGAACCGGAACCGAACTAGTTGGAATCGGAAGGTTCCGGTTTCGGTTTCAGAACCGGAAATGTGGCCGACCGGTTCGGTTGGGGTTCAACCCCAAAACGTACCGGTCTGAACCGGTGGAACCCTTATGGTTCCACCGAATCTACGGTTCCAACAGGAACTTTAACCCCAACGGCTACTAGCCGTTAAAAAAATGGTTATATTAATTAAAAAAATTAAATTACTAATATATCCCTAATAATGGTAATAAAATGGTTATATTTAGGGGCATTTTTGGTATCAAAAAATTCTAAAACTTTATAAATAGGATTCATTTTTCATTATTTTAACACACCAAATTCTCAACTCTCTCATTTCCTACAATTCTCTTATACTCAATCTCAATTCATACATTTTCTTATTCTCAATCTCAATTCAATTAGTTATTATCATTCGTAATTAGTCAATTTTCTTATTTTTCTTCCAGATTTCTCAACAAAAAATGGCAAGCTCATCTGAGAATATAATGTCAAATATGCCAACCCAATAGAGTGGCCCTAGTGTCGGTGCGCAATCACGGAGAATAGAAGTTAAGGCTCGTTCCTCGGATGTTTTCAAAATTCATTTTCATTTGGAACGCCTAGAAGATGATACACAACGAGCAATATGCAACTTTTGTGGGGTTACCTACAAATTGTCTGGTGGATACGGCAATATGATCAAGCACACGGAAAAACATCATCCGGTTGAACTTGAAATTGATACGACGCAAACTCAAATGGCCAGGTATGCATCATCTAGTAGAGGTACGAGTGCTGTAGCTTTATTTAAATATTCTGATGCAAAAAATATAGAAGAATTTGTGATATTAACTTGTATGGCACATCTTTCTTTAAGTTTTGGTGAAAAACTTCATTTTACTAATTACATGCATAATGCTTTAAATGCATCTGCATGTAGAATGACTAGAAACACAACAAAACGTCATATTTTTAAATTATATAAAAATGGTAAAATTATTTTAAATGAAATATTTAAGGAGATGAAAGGTTGTATTTCTATATGTTCTGATATTTGGAGTGACCATTGGAAAACACACTCATACATGGGTGTGACTTGTCATTGGATTGATGCATCATTTACCATGCAAAAACGACTTATTGCATTTAGAGTTTTTGATGACCAACATACTTCACACAATATTTATAGAATGGTGAAGATAATTTTTTATGAATATGGTTTAGTCGAAAAAATTTAACAATTGGATTTGATAATGCATCTGCAAATAGTGCATCCATCAATGATTTAAAATTCTTATGTGAACCAAATTTAGGGGGTCGATTTTTTCATATCCGTTGTACATGTCATGTCCTTAACTTATGTGTTCAAGATGGTATGAAATTATTATCACCTTTCATTGACCCTATTAAGACGACACTAAATTGTATTTGGTCATATTCTCAAGTTATGAGAGAATGGACAAAGTTTTTTAAAATAAATGGTATTAAACCGAATAAATTTTCAAGAGATGTTCCAACACGTTGGAATTCAACTTATTTTCTTTTATGTCAAGCATTACAATACAAAGATGCATTATGTAGGTTTTTTTTCTCAACATGTTCAAAATATCACACTTTATCCTAGTCAATGGGATATTTGTGAAAAAAATTTAGATATTTTAAAAGTTTTTAATGATGCTACTTTAATTTTTAGCGGTGTTTATTATCCTACAACACATTTATTTCTTCTTGAAAGTTTGAATATTGTTGGTACTTTGGATGAACATGTTAAAAGTAACGATCCTAATGATTATGTTTTGTTCGATGCCATTACTGCTATGAAGGTAAAATGGTTGCATTATTTTAAAGAAATTCTTTTACTTTATCTTATTGCTGCTGTTTTTTATCCTAGATTTAAATTAGAAGGTTTGAATGGTGCTTTACAAGCTTACTATGGATATTTAGGAATATTAAATGAAATTGATATTACAAGAATAATGATGACATTAAGAAATGACTTAATTCAGTTATTTAATGATTATATTGTAAGATATAACTTATGAACATTAGGTGAATCTAGTAGTAGCGAACCGGTAATTCAAACAAGACTTAGCGCAGGGGATCGTTGGTTATTGCAACGAAATAAAAAAGCTAGGGATACAACAACTAATAACCCTGAATTAGGTAATTATTTATCTATAAATTTCGAGTTTCCTACTGAAAGTTTAGTTAGTAAAAATTTTAAAATCCTTGAATGGTGGAACCGACATCAAAATAAATATCATGTTTTATCAATTATTACTAAAGAGATTTGGCAGCACCTATTTCCACTGTTACGGTTGAGCAAGCCTTCAGCTTGGGAGGCAATATATTGGAAGCTAGACGATCATCATTACATCCAAGCACTCTAGAAGCAACAGTTTGTGTGGATGATTGGACTCGAGCTGATCTGAGACAACAAGAAGATGCCCCCAATGATTTTGAAGATTGTTTTATAATGCATCTGCAACAACAAGTGCAAGCGGAATCGGAGCTGGAAAATAAACTGATAATGATGATTAATAATTGTAAAATTGTAAATTTACAAAGGAGAAATATCTTAAAACTGTAATGGAACTATGAGAGCTTTGATTCCTCTCACCTCTGGAGGATACGTAGACAACTTAAATTTTTAAAAACTTAAGCTCAAACTCTTCAATGTAATAATTTTATTTATTTATAAAATTAATCTCATTTATTTTAATTTATTTTCGAAATTAAAAAAAAAGGTTCGGAACCGAACCGGTCGATTCTGGTTCCACACTTGTGGATCCGAAAACTGGCCGGTTCGGTTCGGTCCGAATCGCCGCCGGGTCTATCAATGGTCACTCCAAATATCAGAATAAATAAAAAGACGACCTTTAATATCTTTTAATATTCCATTTAAAATAATTTTGCCATCTTTGTATATTTTTTTTTAAAAAAAAAAATTTATTTTGTTGTATTTCTAGGCATTTTACAAGCAACAGGATTTAAAGCATTTCGACCATAATTAGTAAAAGTATTTTTTCTCCAAAACTTAAAGAAAGATGTGTCATACAAGTAAATTTAGCAAATTCTTCTCTATTTTTAGCATTAGAATATTTAAATAAATATAAAGAACTCGTACCTCAACTAGATGAAGCATACCTGTCCATTTGAGTTTGTGTTGTATCAAGTCCAATTTCAACGGCATGATGTCTATCCAAGTACTTGTTCATATTGTCATACCCGCTAGTAAATTCGTAAAATACACTACAATAGTTGCATACCCGATACTTTGGTCGCTCTTTTGGATTGTGCATTGGATATGGTGTTCTCAGATGAACTTTTCATTTTTTGTTATTATTGAAGAATTGTAAAATTAAATCAATAGGAGAAATTGAAGATAAGAGAATTGAGAATGAGAGAATTAAAGAAATTGAGAAAATTGAGAATTGGTGTATTGAAAAACGAAGAATGGCCCATATTTATATATTTTTATATTATTTTATGATACCTAAATTGCCCCTAAAATCAGTCGTTTTATTAATTTTATTAAGGATTCTTCAGTAATTACATATACATTTAATATTCTAAAAATAGATAAAATCATTTTCAAAGCAGCAGGGAGTTGTTGCTCCCTGCTGACGGTTCCAACAGGAATCGTTCGGTTTCGTTTGAACCGTTGGAATCATCCGATTCTATTCGGTTCAGCTGGGGTGGAACCCTAACGAAACTGGACAAATTTGATTCCAGTTTCGATTCCGGTTCTGGAACCGAAACTGGCCGGTTCCTATTGGTTCGGTTCTGAACCGTAACCGTAGCCGGGTTTACCTTTGACTTGAGATACCACTGTAGATGTATGAGTAATCCTCCACACTTTGATCATAATTATGTCACCAATCAATCTAGACCAGACCTCTACCTGTTTGTTAGGTATAGACTGATGCTCATGATATCCTAAGATAAATCAAGAGAGGATCCGCCAGTCATGTGTGCATGATTCAGGTGTCCATTTCGTAATCTTTAAAATCTGCGACCGCAGTACATTCTGGAAGGGAGTTCCAAATATTAATTAAGAGATCACGAATATGTCATGACATAATTATGAATTGTATACTACAGAGATCTGATGTTCTCATATATGTCTCCGGTATAGTTCGAATTCCCATGACGAGGGACTATGCAATATGCTTAGAATTTGACTTGTATGGTTCAGGCAATCATTTGCGGTCATCAAAATTTACGAGTGGATGAATTACGGACACGAAATGTGTTTCGTGACAGATATACTTAAACCTAGAGTCTCACTAATAAAGCATACTCGTAGAGCATAATGGCAATTAATAACAAATAATATACATTATTTGTAACGTTACACATGTCGGGGTATTTTTATATCTTATTTGTATATGTATATGATACATGATTTGATTAAATACACATTAGGTCTAATTGAATTTTGACACATATCATTTAATAATTATTTAATTAATTAAAATTAATTAATTTAACAATTATTTAATTAACAATACTCATGGAATATTCCAAACTTATATGATAAGCTTGATTCTTGGCCAAATTTTAACCACACATACGTGACAAAACTTGGCTTAATTTTGGCCAAGCATTTAAAGTTGTCAAAATGACCAAAATACCCTCCCTAATATAAAAGGAAAAATTCAGCCAAGTAGAAAAATTGGGGAAAAAATATTTTCAATTTTTAGGCTTGGCATAGAAGCTTGAAAGGATTCAAGAGAGAAGAAAATTAGAGCTTGGTTAAGGTTTCATCAATTCACCAAATTTAGAGAATGTGGAAGAATAATTGGAATCAACCAATGTTAGATTTGGGAAAATTAAGGTAATCTCTATCTTATTGCTTCTTTATGTTTCCAATTGATTATGTTTCTTATTCTACATTTTGGTGTCAATTGATGTTTGAAACCCTAATAGGATCCATAATTGTTTACAGGTATAAATTAATTAGGATAATTAGTGCAATTAGACCCAATAAGAATGTAGGACATCAAAATTGTCATTTTAGAGTTGTTTATGCCACTCCATGGTGACCTATTATTCTAGAGTAACTTTGTGGTGGTGACTCTCTTTGGTGTATTTTTGGATTTATTAATTGTATGAATTTTGAATTAATTAGGTGTTAATGTATTTAATTATATTATTAATTCAAAAGTGTTAATTTTATGAAATTGAGATGTTATGGATGAAATTGGATATGTAATAATGCTTAGGAAAAATTCCCAAAATTTCAAAATTATTCCGGAAGCGTTTTGGGAATTTTCAAAAAATCGCATTATAATTAAAATCAAAATTTATTGAAATTACAACTATTTGGCCACTGCTATAGTACTATTTTAGCAGTGCGTATGATGTGTAGAGAAATTCCTGGAATTTTCGGAATTGTTCCGAAAGTATTTTGGAAATTTTCGGTAAAAATCTACATTATGGGAAATATAGTAATTTGTTGAAATTACTATATTTGGCCACTACTACAGTGCTTGAATTACTGTAGCAATGGACTGATCAGGTTTCATGATTGATACGGATGTCAAATTCGGTGAACCGATAAACTGATTAACGTGTAACAGCGGAAAGAACTTCCGAAAATTTTCGGAATTGTTCCGAAAGTATTTTGGAAATTTTCGGTAAAAATCTACATTATGGGAAATATAGTAATTTGTTGAAATTACTATATTTGGCCACTACTACAGTGCTTGAATTACTGTAGTAATGGACTGATCAGGTTTCATGATTGATCTGGATGTCAGAGTCGGTGAACCGATAAATTGATTAACGTGTAACAGCGGAAAGTACTTCCGAAAATTCATCCCAAGTCTCTACACATAATTACTTTTAATATTTGATATTAATGAATAATTATGATAAAATACGAATTAATTAGAGATATAAGATATTAGATCATTTATCCGGATTAAGAATATTTTAAAAATCGATTTCACCTACCCACGCTTCCCAACAATTTCATCATTCCTCCATCAAAATTCGACGTTCCTCCATGAAAAAATTTATTATACCAATTCTTACTGTCAAATTCAAGATTCCTAAACCACAACATTAATTCAAATCCAACAAACCATAATGGTAACAAAATAAAAGATTAAAAGATTGAAAATTACTTGGTGAAAATTGGCAAGATCCAATGGAGTTATAGGAACGTCAAAAGAAATAAGTGAAGCTACTGTGATTTTGGCTGTTGAAATAGTAGGTACCATGGAAGACCAGGGCAATACTGATAAGTTTGAAGCCGAAGACGTCCCTACAGCCGCTATGGAGGACACCGCTGAAGCCATCACAACTGAAGACAAAGATGAAATTAGACTCAATCGTCGATTCAGTTCGGTTCGGTTTCAAATCGAAACCGAACCGAATAGTTTATGATTTCAAGAAGCTGGAACCGTATCTGGTTCAGTTATGGTTCCAGTATTTTTGGAACCGTAGAACTAGACCGAACTGGAAAAGTCTGGTTCGATTCCGATTTAGTTCATTTTTTTTAAAAAAAAAAAGTGGTACCGATCCGGTTCCGAACAGAACCAAATCGTAATCGAACCGAACTTTCAGGTTATGGTTCCACATTATGTGAAACCGTAACCGAACCGAAATAAGTTTCAATTCGGTTCCGATTTTGGAGCCGAAATCAGATGGAACCATAACTTTACGGTTCAATAAATGTTCTGAACCGAAACCGTGGTCGGATCTAGATGAATCGTCGCTACCCTCACCTCGAGAAGCCTTCATTTCCATCATTCCCAAAGTCGCCATGGTTACACGGGTTATGGCTAGGGATGGCTATGGGTAGGGTTTGGTGCGGGTTAGCCATTACCAAACCCGCACCCGCATATATAAATAAATTATCAAACCCGCTGCGAGTTTTAATTTTTATTACCAAACTTGTACCCGCATAGAAAAATAAATTACCAAACACGTATATGGTACCCAGTAGATTTTTTACAGGTTTTTAAAATATTATATAAAAAAAATTTCGTGATAAAATATTCTCCATCTATAATATGAAAACAAATTTAAACACAAATATTAAACCATCTATAATATCTTCATATGATAGTTGAGTTTGGTTTGAAGTCAATATGAAGTCGCAAATATTAAACAGAATATTACACTAAAAGCAATTACAAAAATGATAAAGTTGATAAAAAAAAAATTCACTACAGATTAACTACGTATTAAACCAATACAAAACCATAAGCAATTCAAAAAATGATAAAATTAACTATAGAATGTGAGTCCTTTTATATGAGTGGATGTTCTTTACCTTAAAAATATAAAACAAAAAATTTAAGTTTGCCACGGATTTTGCTTAATTACCAAACTCACAGCAGGTTTTGTTTTGATTTATCAAATCCGCTTAAATATTTACCAAATCCTACCTATTACGGGCAGGTTTTTGCGGGTTTGTGGGGGAAATTGCTATCTCTAGTTGTGGCTCGGAAGAGGAGAGGGGCCATTATGTGGGCCCAATTTAATTGGAACATATGGCCCATTAGAACTTAAGCCCAGTGCAAGTGAAAGGAATTCATTGAATCCTCATTTAGGCCACTTCCTTCACTGAGTCGTTTCCTCCAAAACTGGTGGAAAATTTTCACAGTTACAAGAAGTGGAGGAAGTGGAAGATCAATTACTTTTTAGGGCAAATAAATTCGGAAGAGAAAATTAAATGCAGGACGCCAACAACAACTCAAACTTAGATAGTCTAATTCTTCAGAACTCTAATTCTCTTTTGTAATCAAATTCCTTAATTCAATCTTTTAGTATTTCAAGTTTCATTTTATGATTAAACTCCAATTCTTTCAATTTCAGCATAAATAAACATAAATTCTTTGGTTGATAATTTCTTTCCCGCGGCTTAATAGTTTGAAATTGTTTATAATATTCAAGCTATTAGATGACCTATTACAACCGTTTATTAGAAATCAATATCTCCAATATCGAGGATCTACTATGTAGACGTTGAATTTCGCCTTCGGCAGAAAATTGAGAATTTTATAATGTGAGCTCCAACGATCCTGCAAAACAATGGTAAACAGAATGTAGAGTAGCTACCCACTAGTGTGATGGACACCATAGACACTTTGACACTCAAGTCAGTGATGTTGATGAGCAAAATGAGAGAAGAAACAAGGCAATTCGAGTGTGAGAGCCTAAATTGGAAGGATGAATGTTGAGTGTTGAATCATGAGTCATCAGTCATCAGTGAGTGCCACAATCCTTTGGACCCACTCCCCTTTTGTAGGCTGTGAAATAGCCTTTTAGTCGGCTTAGGATTCCTTGAAATAGTTCAATTTCAATCCTTTTAGGAGAGGGTAGTGGAGTTGAGATTGAATTAGGAGTACCTTGATGTCCTAGGATTAGGTTGTTGGGTTTCTAGATTAGTCTCAAGATCAATTCAAGCATAGAAACATGTATGAATACACAAAAAATATGGCGGAATCATACTTACAATGATCGGATTTGCGATGCGTTGAACACAAAACTTTTGGTCCTCATGGAAGCTCTCGGCAATGGGCTGGTGTAGTGCTCCATCGAATTCGGTCAAGCCCTCCATTGATGCTCCAAGCTCCAAGCTTTGCAAATGGTGATTCCATGCTCAAGGGTTTGTTTCCCTATCACCTTGGATGACTCTTTAGTGTGCTAGCACTAGGAAAATTTGCCACAAATCTTCCTATTCATCTTCTTCTTTCTCGGCAATTGCAGAAATTTGGAGAAGAAAATGGCCCAAGGCCGTGAGATGAGAGAGAGAGAGGAGTGAGTGAGAGAGAGAGATTGTGTTGGTTAATTTGATTTTCAAAAACCAATTACCAATTCCAAAAAGGTGTATGGCATTTATGCCTCCCAACAACTCACATCACTCATGAATAGTGAATGGTTATCAATCACTCAAAGTGACAAGACATCCATCACTTGAATGACGAGTGATGTGACACGTGATGTGACTTGTGGGCCGCACTTGAATTCGAAATGCGAGTGGGCCCGCAACACTCCCGGGCTCGGGTTCGCTAATTCCGAATTAACGAATTTTCTGTTGCGACGTAATTAAATAAAATTTAATTAAATAATTATGCCTAGCAAAATTACTATTCACATCGCTAACGAATTAATTTAAATTAACTCGTTCGCCCGAATTAAAATCTAATTTTAATTACGCGTCGAAATCTAATTTTGTGTAATATATCGAATATATTATTGTATCGATTAATTCCAAATTAATCGTTCTCTCTCTTTTAAATAATATTTTATCCCAGATAAAATATCTCCGTAATTAATCCCAGATTAATTTTCTCTCTCTTCTAATTAATCCCAGATTAATAAAGTGCGAGTCATACGTCATCGGTGAATCTTCGGGAAGCGACCCATGAGATCCCCGGATATTTGGCAGTAAATCGGTCGTCGGACTATCCGAACACGTACGTACCTAGTACTACATTTTTACCGATTACAAGACATGGTTGGCTTCTAGCAAAGCACTGTGCTTCCCAATTCTCCAGAAATATTCTTAAAGGAATATGTAATATATATCAGGCGTAGTATACGTAGTATTGTGTATTACGATCCAGTATCGGATGTCACGTGTTAGGCCTAGGGCTGGAATTGTGTCTGCCCCGTACGAATCACATGTCAGATCTCTGGTAACTAGTCTCTATAATCGGATAATCATGACTAGGGATGGAAAAATCCGAATCCGGACCGGGTCCGGACCCGGGTAAATATTCCCGGGTCTACCCGGTACGGATCCGGGTAGACCCGGTCCGGACCCGATTACCCGCATTCTTTTTTTTATTATTTTTTTAAAGTTTTAATTGTATTTTTTTATATTTATATTTTTATTTGTCAATTTTATTAGTTTTATTTCAATTCTTTTAATTTTTTTTATAAATTCTATTATTTATATATATAGATATATGCAATATTTTATATTTTTTATTAAAATCTAATTTTTTTTTTACGGTCCCGGGTAGACCCAGGTCCCGACCGAGTGATCCCGGGTCCGGACCCGGAATCACCGGGTCTTCCCAGACCCGGGTCGTCCGGGTCCATGCGGACCCGGGTCGGGTCCGGGTCTTGTTGCCATCCCTAATCATGACCTTGTCATATTATCCCGATGACTGCAGTATAAACGAGTAGTAGTTCTGTATCCTACTTGATCATCATCTCCACTATGACTGGAGTGATACTTTCATCTTGACATCACACCAATACACTACGATTCTCAATATACCCAGAAGAGGCGTACACAGAACCGGTTAAAGCCCTGGATGACCAAAACCAAAGTATATTGATTGTCGCAAGTATTAGCGGTGCAAGTCTCAGGTTAAGACAAATACACCGACCCTGATTCGGACTTCCACAGGCACATAGTCATACTACCAATGGAATTCAGAGCGAAGCTGTTTCCGTACCATCGGTAAAAAAAACCTCATATTACACTTCCATGAGTATCTTATACCCTAATATATGAGAACTATGCCGTTATGCTCCCACAAGCGCACAATTGTAATCTCGATAATACTACGTGTTAGGTTTCTATTAGGTCCAAGGATCAATTCAAGCAATGAACATGTATGTGAATACTCGTAAAAGCATGACGGAATCATACTTACATTTTCGGTTATGGCGATGCGAGGAAACAACAAAACTTCAAGCTTTTCCTTCCAAGGTTCTCAGCTTTGTGCTCCTTGTGCTCCTCCATTTTCGGTCAAATCCATGGATGAATCTCCAAGCTCCAAGCTTTATTTGATGATTCCATGCTCATGAATTTAGTTCCCTATCACCTTAGGATGACCCTTTATGTGCTAGCACTTGGAAAACTTGCCACAAAATTTTCCATTTCACTCTTCTTGTTCACGGTTTTGTGAATAATTGAGAGAGGAGAAGTTTTGGCCCCTTGGCCGAAACTATGAGGAGAGAGAGAGAGAGAGTGATGTCTTGTTGGTTTTCTAAAAAACAATACCAAAATCTAATCAAAATTTTGTAAATCGCTTTCAAAAAGTCAAATAAAATTTTGGAGCCAAAAAGCAATAATGCTTTCCAACTACCACCATCAATCACAAGTGACAAGTTGTCACATCACTCAAAGTGACTAGACATCACATCAATTTGATTGACTAGTGATTTGATGCTTGATGTGACTTGCGAGCTGCACTTAAATTCGCAATGCGAGTGCACCCGCAAATATTCATGGGCTCGGGTTCGCTAATTCCAAATTAACGAATTTTTCCGTTGCGACGTAATTAAATAATTATGCCTAGCAAAATTATTATTCATGTCGCTAACGAATTAATTCTAAATTAACTCGTTCGCCCGAATTAAAATCTAATTTCAATTCCGCGTCGAAATCCAATTTCGTATAATATATCGAATATATTATTTTATCGATTAATTCCAAATTAATCGTTCTCTCTCTTTAATTAATATTTTATCCCAGATAAAATATCTCTGTAATTAATCTCGGATTAATTTTCTCTCTCATCTAATTAATTAATCCCAGCTTAATAAAGTGCGAGTCATACGTCATCGGTGAATCTTCGGGAAAGACGACCCATGAGATCCCCGGATATGTTGGCAGTAAATCCGATCGTCAGACTATCCGAACACGTACGTACCTAGTACTACATTTTTACCGATTTACAAGACATGGTTGGCTTCTAGCAAAGCACCATGCCTACCCAATTCTCAAGAAATATTCTTACTGGAATATGTGATCTGTATCAGGCATAGTATACGTAGTATTGTGTATATCGATCTAGTATCGGATGTCACGTGCAAGGCCTAGGGCTGGAATTGTGTCTGCTCCGTACGAAGCAGTTATCGGATCTCTGGTAACTAGTCTCTATAATCAGATAAACATGACCTAGTCATTTTATCCCGATGACTGCAGTACATAAGAGAACCAGTTCTGTATCCTACGTGATCATCATCTCCACTATGACTGGAGTGATACTTCCATCTCGACATCACACCCAATACACTACGATTCTCAATATACCCAGAAGAGGCGTACACAGAACCTGTTAAAGCCCTGGATGACCTAAACCAAATTACATTGATTGTCGCAAGTATTAGCAGTACAAGTCTCAGGTTAAGACCAAATACACCTACCCTGATTCGGACTTCCATAGACACATAGTCATACTACCAATGGAATTCTGAGGGGTCTATCCAGAGCGAAGCTGTTTTACGTACCATCGGTAAAACACAACCTCCTATTACACTTGCATGAGTATCATATACCCAAATATATGAGAACTATGGTTATGCTCCCATACACGCACAAGTGCAATACTAGTCTATTCCGCATTATCGATGTCCAATCTCGATAATACTACGACTAGGGATATTTAATGATTAAACCTTCGTGGATTGATATTGTCTCATATCTTATCAATCTGGAACTAATCATATAGACCTTTCATCATTTATATATCTTGGTGATCTAATCACAAATGATAAAAGAGCAATTTCCTTTGTCACATAGTTAATTTGTACAACAACACCATGATCTGTACAAATAGTGATGCTGTGAGTCATAACTGTCCAACAATCTCCCACTTGGCACATAGCCAATCACTCAAGTGTCCTACACCCGAACTATGTACGGTTCGCTCAAACTTCTGCTAAGGAAATTCTTTCGTCAGTGGATTTGCATGATTATCATCTGATGCGATTTATTCGATCATCACATCGCCACGATGTATGATTTGAACGAATCAGATGAATATCGAAGTATATATATGGATTGTTGATGAGACCATTAATTCTTTAGCCTGCGCTGTAGCCTAGATCAGCTGCTAACAGAACTACTCCTAATCTAATTAGGATTATTATCAATCCAGAAGGCTTCTATTGCTGCCTCAGCTGCAGCAATAATCCACTTGTGTTGTTTATTCGGTAACAGTATCTTGCTTGGAAGATTTCCAGGTCATTGTTCCGTTATTCAAACTTTATAGTACTGTTCTTACGACTTATAGTCGTTATTGACGGTTAGGAAACTTGCAGCAGTGATCCCAGTCACTTCAAGTTCTCTTTCTCCATAGTATAAGAAAGCATCCTTAGTTTCTCTAAGATACTCAAGGATGTTCTTAACATCAATCCAATGACTATCACTTGGATTGGCCCGATTGTGACTCCATATGCTCAAAGCGTATGAGACACCAGGTCGCGTACATTTATTTCAATGTACGAGTTCTCGGAGAGTACTAACAACTTTAAATATATCCCAGTAGATCTTTATTCCTAGAATAAAGGTTGTTTCTCCCAAGAATTCTACGGAGGTTTTCATGAAAGCCAAGCTTTCACTGATTGTTTTTATGGGAATATCATTTCCAAGAAATGACATGTCATCATTATAGGACTTTCACTGTCAGTGCGCTCCCATAACCTCCTTATATACACAAGAATCATTTTCGTTTTGAATTAAATCATACACCATTATGATTACATCAAAACGATAATTCCAAGAACGCAATGCTTGCTTCAATCCATCCATGGATCGAATTACTTGCAAACCTTGTTTGCTCGTTTCGGTACGACAAAACCGTCAGGATGTTGTAAACATCCTCCAAAAGGTTTCTGTTAAGGAAAGCGGTTTTGGCATTCAGCTGCTATATTTCATGAATGAAACATGCAGCATCAGCAAGCATTATCCAAATGGATTTTAACGTGGCAACAAGTAAATGGTTTCGTCGTAATCGACACAATGTTGATAACGATACCTTTTCGCTACAAGCCAAGCTTAGTATGTTGGTATGTTGCCTTCCATGTATGTCATCCTTGAAGACTTATACAGTACCAATAGGCACAATGTCTTGCGGTACATCAACCAGTATCCAAACTTAGTTGATATGCATGGAATCCATTTCGGACATCATGGCACTTTTCCATAATTGGGAGTCGATACCTTGTATCACTTCCTCATACGTAGTCAGTTCGTATTCCTCAATAAGATTGACATCTTTATGAGCTGAGATCAGAAACCCATACCCCAGGTTGTTTTCTGACTCTCTCCGACCTACGCGTTTCTTGTGTATTCGAAGATTATTGGTATAGTATCATCCTTGATGAACTATTTAAGTTCCATTAGAATTCGGTGCCTGGAATAGTATTACTCTGATTTTCATCGAGTTTTACTATCCTCTCACTTACCACTGCATATAGGTATTCCTCTCAGGAAAATCGCATGGTGAGCAACAATTACATTGTTCTCTAGTGAGTTGTATAAGTACTATATTTTGGTTTCCCTATGATAACCTACAATTTAGGCACTTATCCGATTTGGGTTCTAGTTTGGTATCATCCAAACATATGCCTAGCATATCCAAATCTTCAGGAATGAGAAAACTCGGTTTCTTTCCTGTTCATATCTAATATGAAGTCTGTCAAACAGATTTTTGTGGAACCTTATTCAAAAAAAGTCTTGCACTGTTTAAACGTATCCGTTGAAGAAAATGGTAGCTCAGAGCGACTCATGATTAACCTTATCATGTCCAACAAAACTTGGTTTCTCTGTTCGGACACATCGTCAATTGACGTGTTCCGGGAGGAGTCCTCATTTGAAAGAATACTATACTCATTCAAGTATTTGAGAAACTTATTGCTTAATTATTTTCCATCATGGTCCAATCATGATGTTTTAATACTTTAGCCGATCTGTCTGTCTACTTCGTGTCGAAACTGTAAAAGTTTCCAATTTGTGTTTCAAAAGAAACACATAACCATAACGCGATGCCACATCTGTAAAGGTCACAAAACATTCATATCCACCTCTAGCCTAGCTAGACACGGGCCCACTTATGTCACTATGAACTAGAGCTAACAGACCGGTGGCACTTGCACTTTTACCAAGTAAAAAGTAATTCAGGTACTTTGCCTAATAAACTAGATTCGTAGACATTATTTGAATAGAATCAAATATGTTTTAGTATCCACTCTTCGAAAGTGTGGATACACGAGTCTTGTTTAATTGTGTCCCAGACAACAATGCCACTTATAAGTCTCAACTGATTAAATCAGTTTGAGCTATTTGTTTGTCATGTTATATGTTTGAGATTTATTTATATTCAAAATATAAATATTGTTATTCACATCTAATGTGTTTATCTCAATATCATCTTTATAAAATAAAACACTTTAATGTTCTAGAATATAAAGGTATATCTGCTACGGATTATACTGGGATATAGAGATAATGTATCTAGTCAAACCAGTTACATTTTAATAGTTTCGTAATTTAAGTACACACCCGAATGGTAGTTCCTAAACTTAGGTTTCAACGGTTAAAACAGCGACTGTCGTCCCGTTTCCGATCCGTAGATAGATCTCATCTGAAGTCAGTATCATGCTTACAGTAGATTTTGCACAACAGTACATTTTTATGTACCATATCCAGTATCTAAAGTCCAATTTTAATACTAGTTGTGAACATGTTTATGACAAACATATTTGAAGCCGGAGCCTTGCCCCTCTTCACTTCCTTCATGTCTGTCTTGTCCATACGGCAGTCACGCTTCCGTGTCCCCGTTTGCCACAGTTTAGGCAGACATATTGGGATATGTCATTTATCTTCCCATAAGATTATAATGACTTTTCCTTTGCCCTTTTTCACACACCAGAAGCCTTTGGCCAAGCCTTGGCCTTCTCGAATGTCGAAGTAAGATGCGCCTTGCGCTACTTGTATTATTGCAAACTTTGGCTTTGTCTCCTTGAGAATAGCTATTAACTCTCCAAGAGTTTTCTATTGCAATTTAGTACTTCTAAGATCTAAGAATAGATCTATGAAGATCCTTCAATTTCATTTTCATACTATAAGGATCTAATCCTTAGTTCTGACTAAAAAAATAAATGAGTCCTTTTGGCAAGCTTAATGGATTAAGAACTAAGGTTATCATCACATGAATCTATTTGCTTAACTCCGGGCTTAGGCCTAAGATGGTATTTTATCAAATAAAGTAACTTCTTAGTTTTCAGGACTATACTGAAGTATTATTCCCAATTTTGAAAATTAAAGTCGTTTAAATACATTTTTCACCCAGGATTATGTTTTAAACATTAATCTTTCAATTATCTTGATTCTAATAGTCCAACTATTTAATCAACGATTTTAGGTACTATTTATTATAATGATTACTATAGTCCAACTATATAATCAACTATAATTTAATATGTTAAATTCAATTATATTGATTACTATAATCCAATTATAAAATCAACTATTAATTGAAATAGTTTGAATACAGTCCAACTGTTTTAATTAAACAACATTAAATATTAGTCCAACTAATATATTAATTTATTGACGAAATATTTGAAATGAGCGCGTATGGAAAGTAACTAAATGAATATTGCAAATTTAATACTTGCCTCCCACTATTTTTCGGCGAGCCTCTAACCCTCTGTTGAGTACTCGGGAAACCTTGTTTGCTAGTGGGCTAGGATCCCGTTAAATAACACACAATCTTGACTTTGGCCAACAAATTTTATGATAATTAACTAGGTAGATCTCTAAGATCAATTGGATCCCATCCAATTCCTGATCCAGTCGGTGGACATCCAAGTTCGAAACATATATCTTATATATGCCAATATATCCAATATATTGCCTAACCTTTTTCCTCTGAATCAACTAAGCCTTGGCTTTGGCACAACAAACTTAGTGATCCCAGTTAAGCGGAACCCATTGACCTTGGAAAGCTTCGTAATCAATGTCGATGGACAAGAAGTGATCTTGACTTTGGCCCAACAAATCACAACTTGGACAAGACACCGATATGGAACAAAGCCTTCATGATTCAAAACACATCCTTGACGGACAAAAGGTCTTGACTTTGGCAACAAACCAATGTCAGTCTTGGATCCTAAGTAAGAATCACTCAATGGAAGGAAGAATGCTTAATATGATGTTGACGGTTTTTCGCGTGCAATTGGCAACCAATTTATTATCTTTGTTAAGGTCTCATCATCATACACCCTTAAACATGCATTCTAACACATAATAAGGTGCATATAAATAAAATAATAATGATATGCGGATGGATATTTAAACATTGTTCCTAGAACAAATCTCTCATTTTCCTCTCTCCCGCTAGCACAAGTATTACTTCTACCCAATTACATAACACTCTAAAGAAACCTCATTTACATTAAGGGAATAGATGAGAAGAGAAATACAAGAGTCAAAGAGGTAATATGCTGGACACGCAGGTCCAATTAATAAATTCTAAATTTATTACAACAATTTCCAAAATTGCCCCTCACCCATCTAATATCCATCCGATATACATTATTCATGCATCAGAACCATGTATTCACACAAGCATGTTATCAATCAATCTAATCCAATTAATTAATCTAAATATTAATGATCATCCAATGTTCAAACAACGATTTGATTTGAGCGAGTCAAACTCGTTTGCGAATAAACTCAAAGTAAGAATCTTGAATTAAATTAAACTACAACATTAAATCCAATTTAATTTGTATTTAATACTAATTCATTTATTTAATTCCAAATTAAATATTTACTTTTTAATGTACCTTTACGACTTAGATTCCAAATCTAATCGATACGGGTCTCAAAGCCCGATTAATATCCAATGTCAATTTAATTTAAGTCCAATGGGCTTTTAATTAATTTCTTAGGCATGGACTTTTGGTCAATATGGGTCAAATCCAAATACCAAAACCCATTTAAGGAATCACCCTTATTTGCCAAGAAACCAATTTAGGCCTAATTAATATTAAAGGTCCATTTAAGTCATAATTGGACTTTATGGATATGGTTTTGGGCCCAATTGGATCCAACCAATTTAGCCTAAACCTAACTTGGTACAACCAAGCCCATTAAGCCCAATTACAACTTTTCAAGCCCAATTTCCAAAATAGGCCCAATTAATTAATTACCAAATTCCAAATTTCAAACTTAATTAACCTAAAGTGTATGCCATAATTAATTACCCAAATTAACATTCCAAAACACAAATTTGTAGAATTAATTATGCTCATTAACATCAAAACATGTCCAACACATTTTAATGAAAAAATCAAGTCATTTCCATGCTTTGTAGTTCTTGGCATTTGGGGTTTTATTGTCCGATTCGATTTAATCAAATTAAAATCCACAATCAACATACCCAAGTGTTTTCCAACTCATCCAATGATCAAAAAACACAAAATACCATGACCTTAGGGCAAGACAACCATTCGGCCAAGCCTATATGATTTTGGGGAAAAATTATCCAATTCGATTTTTATCAAATTGACAATGCATAACACCATGTTATCATAATTAAGCATACTCAAACAATCAATTTCACTCAAACATGCTCAAATCAATTTTGCCCAAATTTTAACCCTAATTAGTTTCATGCTCACAATGGCTCTAGATACCATTGTTGGGTTTCTATTAGGTCCCAAGGATTAATTCAAGCATGAAACATGTATGTGAATACTCGTAAAAGCATGGTGGAATCATACTTACAACGATCGGTTATGGCGATGCGAGGAACAACAAAAACTTCAAGCTTTTCCTTCCAAGGTTCTTTGTTTTGTGCTCCTTGTGCTCTCCATTTTCGGTCAAGCTCCATGGATGAATCTCCAAGCTCCAAGCTTTATTTGATGATTCCTTGCTCATGAAATTAGTTCCTTATCACCTTAGGATGACCCTTTATGTGCTAGCATTGGAAAACTTGCACAAATTTTCCATTTCACTCTTCTTGTTCACGGTTTTGTGAATAAATTGAGAGAGGAAGTTTTGGCCCCTTGGCCGAAACTATGAGAGAAAGAGAGTGATGTCTTGGTTTGGTTTTCTAAAAAACAATACCAAAAATCTAATCCAAAATTTTGTAAATGGCTTTCAAAAAGTCAAATAAAATTTTGGAGCCAAAAAGCAATTAATGCTTTCCAACTACCACCATCAATCACAAATGACAAGTTGTCACATCACTCAAAGTGACTAGACATCACATCAATTTGATTGACTAGTGATTTGACGCTTGATGTGACTTGTGAGCCGCACTCAAATTCGCAATGGGAGTGCGCCCGTAAATATTCCCGGGCTCGGGTTCGCTAATTCAAAATTAATGAATTTTTCCGTTGCGACATAATTAAATAATTTTGCCTAGAAAAATTACTATTAATGTCGCTAACGAATTAATTCTAAATTAACTCGTTCGCCCAAATTAAAATCTAATTTCAATTCCGCGTTGAAATCCAATTTCGTATATATATCGAATATATTATTTCATCAATTAATTCCAAATTAATCGTTCTCTCTCTTTAATTAATATTTTATCCCAGATAAAATATCTCCATAATTAATCCCAGATTAATTTTCTCTCTCATCTAATTAATTAATCTCAGATTAATAAAGTGCGAGTCATACGTCATCGGTGAATCTTCGGGAAGCGACCCATGAGATCCACGGATATGTTGGCAGTAAATCTGGTCATCGGACTATCTAAACACGTATGTACCTAGTACTACGTTTTTACCGATTTACAAGACATGGTTGCCTTATAGCAAAGCATCATGCCTACCCTATTCTACAGAAATATTCTTACTAGAATATGTGATATGTATCAGGCGTAGTATACATAGTATTGTGTATATCGATCCAGTATCGGATGTCACGTGCAAGGCCTGGGGCTGGAATTGTGTCTACCCCGTACGAAGCACATATCGGATCTCTGGTAACTAGTCTCTATAATCGGATAAACATGACCTAGTCATTTTATCCCGATGACTGCAGTACATAAGAGAACCAGTTTCGTATCCTATATGATCATCATCTCCACTATGACTGGAGTGATACTTCCATCTCGACATCACACCCAATACACTACGATTCTCAATATACACAGAAGAGGCGTACACAAAACCTGTTAAATCCCTGGACGACCTAAACCAAAGTACATTGATTGTCGCAAGTATTAGCGGTGCAAGTATAATGTACGAGTACTCGGTGAGTGCCAACAACCTTTAGATTTATCCCAGTAGATCTTTATTCCTAGAATAAAGGTTGTGTCTCCCGAGTATTCTACGGATAATTTTCATGAAAGCCAAGCTTTCACCGATTGTATTATGGGAATATCATTTCCAAGAAATGATATATCATCTTTTTATAGGACAGTTACTGTCAGTGCGCTCCCACTAACCCTCTAATATACACAAGAATTATATTCGTTTTTGAACTAAATCATACACCATAATGATTACATCAAAACGATATAGTTCCAAGAACTCAATGCTTGCTTCAATCTATAAATGGATCGAATTAACTTGCAAACCTTGTTTGCTTGTTTTGGTACGAAAAAACCGTCAGGATGTTGTAAACATCCTCCAAAAGGTTTCCGTTAAGGAAAGCGATTTTGACGTTCAGCTGCCATATTTCATAAATGAAACATGCAGCATTAGCAAGCATTATCCAAATGGATTTAACCATGGCAACATGTTAAAAAGGTTTCTTCGTAATCGAGACAATGTTGATAACGATACATTTTCATTACAAGCTTATCTTAGCACGTTGTATGTTTCCGTCCATGTATGTCTTCCTTGAAGACTTATATAGTACCAATAGGCACAATACCTTCCGGTACATCAACCAGGGTCCAAACTTGGTTGATATATATGGAATCCATTTCGGACTTCATGGCACTTTGCCATGAAAGGAGTCGATACCTTGTATCACTTCCTCATACGTAGTCAGTTCGTCTTCCTCAATAAGATTGACATCTTTATGAGGTGAGATCAGAAACCCATACCTCCAAGGTTATTTTATGACTCTCTCTGACTAACGCGGGTTCTTGTGTATTCGAAGATTGTGGTACAGTTTCATCCTTGATGAACTGTTTGTGTTCCATTAGAACTCGGTGCCTGGAACAGTATTACTCCGATTTTCATCGAGTTTTACTTTCCTCCCACTTACCACTACATATAGGTATTCCTCTCAGGAAAACCGCATGGCGAGCAACAATTAAATTGTTCTTTTGTGAGTTGTATAAGTAATATACTTTGGTTTCCCTAGGATAACCCACAAATTAGACACTTATCCGTTTTGGGATCTAGTTTGGTATCATCCAAACATTTGCCCAGCATTCCAA
The DNA here is from genome assembly GCA_019454045.1 of Zanthoxylum bungeanum. Lineage (NCBI taxonomy): Eukaryota > Viridiplantae > Streptophyta > Magnoliopsida > Sapindales > Rutaceae > Zanthoxylum > Zanthoxylum bungeanum. Next base: position 151,562 of record SKCR01030828.1, read on the forward strand.
ATCACTAGGAATGAGAAAACCCGGTTTCTTCCTGTTCATACTAATATGAAGTCTGTCAAACAAATTTTCATGGATCCTTATTCAAAATAAGTTCTGCACTGTTTAATGTGTATCCCTTGAAGGAAAATGGTAGCTCAGAACGACTAATGATTAACCTTATCATGTCCAGCAAAATTTGGTTTCTCCGTTTGGACACATCGTCAAATTGACGTGTTCCGGGAGGAGTCCTCATTGAAAGAATACTATACTCTTTCAAGTATTCAAGAAACTTATTGCTTAATTATTTCATCATGGTCCAATCATGATGTTTAATACTTTAGCCGATCTGTTTGTCTACTTCGTCTCGAAACTCTTTGATATCATCAAAAGTTTTCGATCCGTGTTTCACAAGAAACACATAACCATAACGTGATGCCACATCCGTAAATGTTACGAAGTGTTCATATCCACCTCTAGCCTAGCTAGATATGGGCCCACTTACATCACTATGAACGAGGGCTAACAGATCTGTGGCACTTGTACTTTTACCAAGTAAAGGTGTTTTAGGCACTTTCCCTAATAAACTAGATTCGTAGACATTATTTGAATGGAATCAAATTCGTTCTAGTATCCACTCTTCGAAAGTGTGGATATACGAGTCTTGTTTAATTATGTCCCAGACAACAATGCCATACATAAGTCTCAACCGATTAAATCAATTTAAGCTATTTGTTTGTCCAGTTATATGTTTGAGATTTATTTATATTCAAAATATAAATATTATTGTTCACATCTAATGTGTTTATCTCAATATCATCTTTATAAAATAAAATATTTTAGTGTTCTAGAATATAAAGGTATACCCGTAATGGGTTTAAACCCTGATATAGAGATAGATAATGTTTCTAGTCAAACTAGTTACATTGTAACAATTTCCTAATTTAAGTACACACCGAAGGGCAGTTCCTAAACTTAGGTCTCTACGGTCAAAACAGCGACGCCTCGGGTGTGGGTTTAGCATGCCGGGTATGGCACTCCGGGTATGGAGATATTACAGCAACGCCTCAGGTATGAGGTTTTAGCATGTCGGGTATGGCACTCTGGTATGGAGACACTACTGCGACACTCTGGGTATGGAGACGCAACCGCGACACCTCGGGTATGAGGTTTAGCATGTCGGGTATGGCACTCCGGGTATGGAGACACTACTGCAACATTGGGTATGGAGACGCAACCGCGACGCCTCGTGTATGAGGTTTAGCACGCCGGGTATGACACTCGGGGTATGGAGACACTACTGCGACACTCTGGGTATGGAGACGCAACCGCGACACCTCGGGTATGGGGTTTAGCACGCCGGGTATGGCACAACCAAATCAACTCAATTCACAGCAACCGCGACACCGCGGGTATGGGGTTTAGCACGCCGGGTATGGCACAACCAGATCAACTCAATTCACATCAACCATGACACCTCGGTTATGGGGTTTAGCACGCCAGGTACGGCACTCCAGGTATGGAAACACTACTGCGGACACTCTAGGTAGAGACACAACCGCGACACCTGGTATGGGGTTTAGCACGCCAAGTACAGCACTCCGAGTATGGAGATATTATTGCGACACTCTGGGTATAGAGACGCAACTGCGACACCTCGAGTATGGGGTTTAGCACGCCGGGTATGGCGCAACAAAATCAACTCAACTCAACTCAAAGCAACATGCAAGTCAAGTGGTAGCTGGCGAGCCAGGTAAGTAAAAATGCATTGCATAAACTTTGATAGGATTGTCATTGTCACACACTGCACAAGTCCCATCAAAGTGGGGGCGACTGTAGGCACTGCATTTTTGCATATAAGTCTCGATGATGAGTCTCGCATAGAGACACTACCTCTTTAATTGTGGAAGCCGCGGGAAACGGACGTCGAAAGGGAAGAGTCAAGAATTGACATTTCTGTTGGATTTAATTCACTGGATTAGCTTCGAGTTCGCTTGTTGGACCTCTGTTTCAAAATACACCTTAGCCCAACCCCCCGCAACACACATCACTAAACCATACACTAAGCCCACCAAAATGAGCCAAGCCCACGCCCAAATCACTCTAAAGCCACGCCCACTCACCTTCCAAATTAACAAAAACACATATTAAACACATGCAAAAATCAAGCCAACTCCTCTTCCAAAATTAAAGAAATCTCATCAAATACTTTCCTAATTCACTTAAATTACATTCCCTAATTAAAAAATACAAATCAAATCATACCCCTAACTAAATAGAAGAAATCAAATTAAATCAAATCACTTCCCTAATTAAAAGATTTTTCTTTATCACACATTAATAAAAAATATCTCCAATAATTTACACAAATCCTTTTCCTTTTTCAAACAAGGATACCTGCCATCCCTTTGCCTATAAAAAGATCAAGACCCTAGCTTAGACTCTCACGGCAAAAAAAAAAAAACACAAAAAGAAAACCTTAATACACTAAGCTCTCAACACCACTCACGCATAAACCTCATTCACGCACCCATTCACATAGCAAGCTATCAAAGCCACACGCCACTGACCCCTAGCCTTCACCAGCCAACAAATCAACGCCAAAACACTCTCACAGCCCCTCCACCCAACAACCCTTCACGCACAGATCCACACCTCATACAGTAACTTCACGCACACGGCCCTAACCAGCCAACAAATCAACGCCACACTGCCCCTAGCCTTAATCGGCCCTTCACCCGCCACTGCCTTCATCACGCAAGCAGCCTCTCAAGTTCCACTCACTACCCTTCATCCTGCACGCTACAGCCCTTCAACAGCCCCTCAACAGCCCCTCAACACAGCTCTAAACTCCCTTCACAACAGCCCCCTAAAAAAAACTGCCCAAAACAGTCCAGAATTCGCCTAAAAAAATCATAAAAAAACCGCAACCCCAAACCTTTAAACAACCGCCAAAACAGTCCCTTCTTTATTGTAAAACAGTGACCAAAAAATACAGCGAAAACAGCAGCAAAACAAAGTAAAAACAGCAGCTCAAACAGCGAAACACGAAAGGAAAATGTTTGAACCAGTGAACCAGAGGAGTTACGGAGCATCAAACCCTTCCGACAAACCGCGTACCGCATTTCCGATAGACGACTAAAGAGGTTAGATCTGAGGGCACATTCTTATTTATTATCTTTTATTTTTATTTACTTTAGTACTTTATTTCATATGAGTATTGTGGATTTGGTGCATGATGTGATTTCCAGATGAACGGAATATGTGTTCTCTCTTGCAGTATATCGGATGGAAACCCGGACGTAAATTCCGTAGCCGAATCCGAATGGACGGTATGTAGTTTGCACTCGGGGTACAATTTCATGTACCACTTGAGAGACACGTATTTCGTTTCATTCAACCTTGTGTTCAAGCATGATTTAGTCTATATGCATGTTATAGTTAATTCTTTCGCAATATGAATTTATTTACGTTTATGTTTAGGTTATCTATTTTCGTACTTGATAATCCAAATGCTTATGAGATTATTGTGTGATATCGTATGCTTGCCGTTATGATGACTTATTTTTAAAGCATGCAAACTTAGACATAGGATTTATTCTCTTGAATGCAAACTAGGTATATGTTATTCTTGAATATGTTGCGTAGACTCGGTTAGTTATTGCACAAATCTTTTCATTACAAGTGGCATAAGTAAGGGACCATTCTGAACCCAACGGTTTTAGGTCTTCCCTTGCGAAGGGTGAGTGCGGCCTTAAATCATTTTCCCGATCACACTGGGTGACGACTCTATGTTATTTCTCCGGTTTAGTTCCCCCGTGGGCTACTCCGTACTCCCGACTAGGCCGCGAGCCTGGAACAGCGTCACCGATTTCTCTGTCCTACAGTAATCCTATTTGTATTTTGATTGGTCCAAATACTTAATTTTTTTGTTAAAAAAAGATTAGTACTATCGATGGTTCTTGGAGGCCTTGTAAGTTGCATTGGCCTCTTATCCAAGGGCATACGGATTCATGGGCCCTACATATGAATCATGTGCAAACTCATCTTTTAGTGACTAGATTCGCGTGGTTTTGAGCCTCAGTAACAGTCCATAACACCTCAAATGAATGTCATGAAATAAATTTTAATAACGCCATTTTAGGTCAAATGAAGGTGATGATATAAATTTTAAACAATTTCCAAGACCTAGCAACGGTACCAAAAGATACAAAAGAGATAGCCCAAACTCGAAACTAATTCTCATCAACCATTGATCTAAATCGTCGATCATGCTGATATCAACATTCCTTTGCATTTAATTTTTAATTCTTAACATTCTAAAAAATAAAAATTATAAAAAATGAAATAAAATTATTGTGTATTTTCTAAAGCACAAATATATGATCTCATCTATAGCAGAGGTAAAAAGAATATCTGAGACTTGAATTGCGAGGAAACGCAAGTAGCATTGCCCTGAAATTGCTCAGAAACTCAACATACGTTAACAAAGTGGATGGAGAAAAAGACAGAAACAAAATGGCTAGAACTAGAATGTGGGATGAAATCCGAATTGCTGTGAGAACAAAACTATGGCATTCAAACAATGGAAAAAAATTACAAAGCCTTAGGAAGAATATATTACAAGTAGTGATGAGTCTGTGTGTGTATGAATGAATCGAAAACTAACCAAAATAACTTATCGTATCAGCCTGGATGTGTAAAGAGTTTAAAAAACTCAGTGGTCTTGGCGTCTTCGCTTTCTTGGAAATGGATCGACCCAGGTTTTGTCTTGTTCTATTGCTGCATTCCATCGATTTTTAAATACCTGAAGCTCCAATGTTGATTGCCTCCTTATCTGCTCACATCATTTTCGGAGGTTAGTCACAGAATATATTTACTGGTTTACATGTTTATTCAATTGCGTCATGTTAAAAAAATTATTTACATATTCTTGAACAAGGTATGCTATATTTTCGAATGGCTAAACTGCCCTTGTTTAACAGGGTTCTTGTTTGTACGAGATTATAATAGATTGCATGCAAACTTGTGGCTAGTAACCAGCAAATTATGAACATCGGATTCTTACCTCAGCTCGCGGATCAACAGGTGTAGGACCATGTCTCTGAATATCCGGATCGAAAGTAAACAAACAAAAGGTGAAAATAAGCCAAGTAGTAGGATAAAATGTATGGAAAAAGTACATATTGCTTAAAATTTACCTTTGCTAACTCTTCAGGTTTAGTAGCCTGCAAAGACTGAAAAAATGTGTCACGCATGCAAAATGATAAGCATAACAACAACAATATCAATTAAGATATCATTATAATCCTCAACTGTAAAATTACGGAAAATAGACAAGAAGATTTAAGATCACATCACCTAGGGTAGCTCACTAAATTAGTGAAACTCAGACAACAAGATACATGATAAAATTGGATCTTGGATAGACTATTTTTCCAGCCTAAACTAGCGTATTAAATATATGCTCTACGAAGCAAAGCACAACAGTTCAATTGATAGGGTAATACTAGGTTGCTTGGATACAGACACAGGAAATATCATTTGCTAAAAAATTGAGACACACATTGAGGAAACATTAAATAAATCAAATAATTTTATATATTTAATTGAACTCATAAAATTTTTTAAAATTATAATAACAGATGTAGTTTAAGGTGAGGGGGGGACACAAATCTCTTAGATAAATTTACCAAAAATAACAAGAATCGGATATTATGATAGGCCTGACTCTGGACTCCGGAGTACTTATACTTGAGCAGAACAGCATCTTCAAAATCAGTTAACGGAAAATCTAAATTTATCGTCCCGTATTAAAATAGCATCTTTCTATGTAATTGTGACTTGGACTAGTGGGTCGCTTACCTTTTATGGATCA